>PVLD010029860.1:0-17528 GCA_004027595.1 Dinomys branickii
AGAGGAGGGCTAGTGTGGTTGCTTGTTGCTTGTAGCTCACTTGCATGATGCCTTCTGCCCACTATGAACTGTTTTTCCTCTACAAGCCCTGTCTGTCTTGCTGCCCTGCCTTGGAGCCAGCCAACTATGGACTGAATCCTCTATAAACTGTGAGCCAAAATAAACCTTTCCTCCTTTAACTTTGGGTATTGGGTATTTTGTCTCAGCAATGAGAAAGTAACTAAGACAGGGTCTTTCTAAATTGTTGCCCTGGCTGTACTTGAACTTGAAGATCTTTCTGCGTCAGCTGCCAGAGTGCTGAGATTATAGATGTGCACTACCACATCTGACATCACAATGTGATGTTTTGTTACATGCACATATTACATAATGTTCAAATTTGGGTAATTGGCAATTCCATCACCTCAAACTTTTATTGTTTCTTTGTGGTGAACCATTTTAAATAATCTCTTATAGCTCTTTTGAAATGTACATTATTAACAATAGTCACTGTACTGTGAAATAGAATGCCAGAACTTATTCTGCCTATCTAACTGTAAAATCTGAAAAAAGTTGATTTCATAGGAATAGAGAGTAAAACAGTAGTTACTAGAGGTCCAGGAGGTTAGAGGGGGTTAGGAGAGGTTGGTCAGTGGCCCCACTTTGATTACTGTGAAAGGATGGAGCTTCCTGCCCAAAGCTCTGTGTGTTCCAGATTTGCCTTTTTGCTGACTCATTGTCTTTTCACCTGACTTCATGTACAATCAATTCCCATTATACTCACTGTGGGCACACAGAGCCATGGGGGGGCATGCTGGTCTCACTGGATCCTTGCTGAAGGAACACAAGGTCTATCCTCTTTGTGCTCAGCACTGCCCAGAGATGCACAGGTCCTCACCTGGCAACCAAGGCCTCCCATCAGACACACTTGACTCTAACCTCATTCCTCATTGATTTCTAATCTCATCTTCTCTTGAATTTGGTGGTTCTATCCACAGTACAAGGAAAATAGTCCACAGGGTTGTAAGACCTAAGAAATGCACAAGAAGGAGAAGAAAGGAGTCTGGACATGGCAAAGCGGCCATGGGCTGGGGCAGGTGAGGCATCAGAACTGGGTGAGGGGGCAAGGCAATGCTGGAGGTGGCTGTTTTGCACAGTGGGTTTATTCCCTCTCCTGGACTCACTTCATGCACTCCTTCCTACCATCCTACCCTCCAGGGTCCCGACATCCCTTTTGACCAGCTAAATGCCATCTCTCTCTTTTTTTTTTTTACCTTCTCTTTTTAAAAACCCAGATCAAGTTCTACCTTTGTCATGAATCCTTCCCTATCCCTGCATTCCCTTCCCTGGATTTCTCACAGTGTTCTTACTAATTCACACTGCGACAACTTATCTCCCAAGCCAGGCTGTACAAGGAGAGACGACAGCTTATACTGTTATGTCATACCCTGGCACACAACAGAGTAGGCCCAGCAAAAAGATATTATTTGATTGCTAAGATTAATAATGAATTTAGCAAATATGATGTGAGTACCGACCATCTGTCAAGCACTATACCTCAAGAAGTTCTGTGGAAAACCAACTCCTTTGCAGTGTTTTCTATTATTTGGGCTTTTTTTTTTCCTTTGCAGGTGGCTCCAAGCAGAGGCAATTGAGGTTCTTTGGGTATAGTCTAGGTTTTCCGAGCCAGAAAATTAGGATTTCATTTGAAAGGCTTGTGTGCACTTTCTTCACCAGGCCCATCACAACTCAGCACTCATGGGACTAGCCGGTCACCCAAATATTAAAGAATGGTTTGTAATATGGACGTAATTTGTTTTATAGTTTTAGGGAAGATGGCCACATTTGTCTTTGTCACCTGGTGTGGCATCTCGGAACAGAAGCAAAATTTTTTCAAATGCTTTTGTTTGCAAAGAGAAGCATTTGTAAACTTAGGTATTATTGTACATAGATGCTTAATAAGTGGCTATCTAGGCAGTATGGTGTGAAGGGCCTTGGCAAAGGACTCATGGAATCCCTGAAAACGCCCTCCACAACAGCCTGACATCATATGAATCATTCTGTCAAAAAGAAAGTGTCAGATGAAATAGACATACTAGAATCATTTGAGGAACCTTTCAAAAGCCCAATACTTGGGCCCCAACCCCAGAGCTTCTAGTTCAATTAGTCAGAGCTAACACCCAAATATTAGTAGTTTAGGAACTTCGCAGGTGGTTTTAATGAATAGCCAGCACTAGAAACTGCTACTAGCCAGTGTCCATGGGAATAGGTATTAGACTATTATCAGCCACACAATATAGGACCTAGAAGCAGCCTTAGAGCTTACCACATTCCACTGAACATCAGAATCATCATTGCACTTATTACAAATCCTGATTCCTGAGCCACACTCTGGACCTATGGGGAGGTTATCTTCTGGAAGAAATGGTAATGAAACTTTAACATGGCAAGAGTTCAGGAAGAGGTAGCAGTCTCCTTGTACTCATGAAGTGCCAAGTGCCTGCTATGGACACAGTACTATTTTCTGTGGTTCTGGGGCATACTGTTGGACACATGTTGGAAATCTTCAAGAAGTTTTCACTATAGTTTGAGAGAGAAGATTCTCAGTTGAGTCTTATTAGTTGTAGAAAGTCTATACAGTCACCCTGGACACTGAATTAGTGAATATTGTACTTTTTTTTGGTCTGTTTTTGAGATGAAGTCTTGCTATATACTTCAGGCTGGCCTTAAACTCACTTTGTAGGCCAGGCTGGCCTTGAACTCATAGTGATCCTCCTGCTTCAGCCTCCTGAGTGCTAGAGTTACAGGCATGTGCCACCATGGCGGGCTCTGTACTGTTTTTTTTCCTATATTTCCCACAGATTATAGTCTTAAACCTTAAAAATCTCATCCTGGTAGATTCTTTTTTTTTCTCTAGGAGAAAACGAGGATCACAAGTGTTAACTGACTTGCCTGAAGGAATCCCCACTCACAGGTTGGAGTTAGGATTCAAACCTCATACAACTGGTCCCAGAGCTGAAGCTTTTCACTACCCTGCACTGCCTCCTGCTGTCCCCAGCCTCTATATGAGAGGTGACAAGGAGGTAGAACATTGTCCTGTTTGACCTCAGCTATGAACACATGCATAAGCCAACTGAAATTTCTCATGCACAGTTGCCATCTGAAAATGACAAGGAAAGCACCATAAGCACTGATTTTGGTGGTTACAAATATATTTTACTGATTTTTTTGGCAGGGGTACTGGGAATCAACTCAGGACCTCACACTTGCCAGGCAGGCACTTGTGCCACTGAGTTGTATCAAGGGCCCTTACAAATACATTTTAGGGAGTAGGCAAATTTGCAAACACAGACTCTGCAGATAATGGGGATTATATGTGCATGTATGTACATGTATGTAAGGCTGCCACTCAGTAGTTACTGAGATGCACGGGTATAACCATATAGGTTGTAAAATATTGAGGGATTTTTTCACACTGATTGGCAAGAAGCCCCTTCACTAGATTTCCTGGATACCCTCCCTGGGATCTTTTGATAAATACAGACCAACTAAGAGGTTAATTCCTGACACAATGAAGCCTCCAAGATTCTGTTCCTGTGTTCTCAGTGGGTTACACTCTGATTGGTTGGTTCCTACTGTACAGGTTGTTAAAGGCTTTTACTATATATATATATATATATATATATATTTTATTTTATTTATTTTATTTATTTATTTATTTTTTTGAGACGGGTCTCACTATGCAGTCCAAGTTTGCCTTGAACTTGTTTGTGTAACCCAGGCTGGCCTCGAACTCATGGCGATCCTGCCTCAGCCTCCTGAGTACTAGGCTTACAGGCATGCGCCACCATGTCCAGCTGTTTACTATCACTTTTGTGTGCATGTGCTTGCCCATTTCCATGCTTTTAAGGCTTTAGAGAGCACAAGGCCAAGAACTAGAATGCAAGCTCTGCAAGGGCAGGAATCATGTCTGTCCAGTGCTGCTGTATTCCCAGCCTGCAAGAGTCCCCAGAACAGTAGGTATTCAGTAAGTGCTTGATAAATTAGACCCTCTCATTGTGTTTTGCTTTGTTGTTTGAGACAGGGTTTTGGTGTATAGTTCAGGCTGGGCTTGAACTCGATCTTCCTGCCTCAGCCTCATCAGTGCTGGGATTACAGGAGTGTGCCACTGTGCCCAGCTAGAAACTCTCATTGGGGTGAGTTAGACAAGGCTAGTTGGAAGACATGCATATCAGGACAGTTTCTAAGGGAAACAGAGCATTGGCAGAGGAGAGGGACAGTACAAGGACAAAAGTCCACAGGGTTGTAAGACTCAAGAAATAAGAAAGAAAGCTGGCCATGGCGAAGGGGCCATGGGATGGGCCAGATGGAGCACTGAAACTGGGGGAGGGGTGCTAGAGGCACTGGGATGGGAAAATTGGAATGGAGATGAGGAGAGTGTTAGGTTTTTTATTCTGCACCTACGTTTGGGCGTTTGAGTTTTGTTAGAGTTGTTTTGATGGCTGGAAGCTGGAATTTCTCTAGCCTTCAATGTGTGTGTATTAGTGCTTGCTCTGTACCGGGTGCTGTTTGAGGCGTAGAGGAGACAGTAGAAACAAAACATGGACCTTGCCCTTGTGTAGCTGGCATTCTAATGAGGGAGAGAGATAATGAGCATAGACATGGAATAGTCTATGGGAACGTAACATGGTACAACCACTCTAGAAAAGACATTGGCATTTTCTTAATGAATGAAACGTACTCTTACTACTTGACCCAGGAATCATAACCTTGAGTATTTATCCCGAGAAATGAAAACTTATGTTCATGAAAAACCTGTACACAAATGTTTACAGCAGCTTTATTTATAATAACCCCAAACTAGAAGAAACCCAAGTGTCTTTCAATGGGCAGATAATTAAACAGAATAAGACATATCCACAACATGGAATAGTAGTCTGGAAATAAAAGGAACAAAATACTGATACACACAAGTTGGATGAATCTCAAGGGCATTATGCTGAGTGAAAAAAGCCAATCTGCAAACATGGTTTTTCATTTATATAATATTCTTGAAGTGATAATACAGAAATGAACAACAGATTAGTGGTCACAAGGATTTGGGGTGGATGTAAGGGATTTTTTGGTAATAAACTGTTCCAATTTGTCATAGCTAAATCTTGGAAATAGCCCACATACCCATCAACTGATAAATGGATAAAGGCAGGGTTTTTAAAATATACAATGGAGTATAACTCAGCCATAAAGGATAAACTTGAAATGCTTCTAGGTGAATGGATGCACCTTGAGACCATACTCTCAAGTGAAATAACTTGGACACACACGTGTAAATGTCACATTGTGTCTCTGGTGTGGGAAAGCAAAAGCATAAATAAGGACCCAAATGTATAACAGGTATGGGAAAATAGGAAGAAAATGTTCAAATGGGAAGGGAATGGGGAGGGGGAAGGGAAAGGAAGGAAGGGAAAAGGAAATGAAGAACAGAAGGGAAAAATGGAAATAAAGCTTTATAAATAAGGAGGGGAAGAGGGGCTGAGGGGATGGTGGGGGGTTGGGGAAAAAGAAGAGTCAAGGTATTTCCTGTATAGGTACAAGTTCTCTGTGATGAATGTGATCACTATGGATGCCTAAAATGTACCAATACAATGAAATTAAAGACATAATTGAGTAAAATGATGAAAGGAAACCCTTTTCCAGTATCCTGACTGTGTGGGTAGATGCACACACTCACAGGTGGTAAATTCATGTTGAACTATGCACACACATCACTTCAGCATCGATTCCCTGAGCTTGTTAGTGTACTACAGTTATGGAAGATGTAAATATTAGAAACAGCAAAGTAAAGGGGACACAGGATATCTCATACTCGCTTTGCAACTTCCTGTAATTATTTTAAAAGAAAAATTAAAACTACAGTATTTCAGCTTTGCTGCAAATTAAGCACTATCAGGAGATGACAGGTAGATAATATCTTTGCAGTACTTGGGATTGAAACCAGGGTCTTTGCCTTGAGTTATATCCCCAGTTCTTTTTTATTTTGAGATAAGGTCTTACCAAGTTGCTAAATTGCCCAGGGTGGGCTCAGATTTGTGATCCTACTGTATCAGCTTCCCAGAGTGCTGCTTTTACTGGTGTGTGCCATCAATCCCTGCTCATGTAGATACTAACTTACAAAGGGTAGTCAAGTTGGTCTTAAAACATAGTGTGGGCCAGGTGTGGTGGCACATGCCTGTAATCCCAACACTCGAGAGGCTGAGGCAGGAGGATTGTTGTGAATTCTAGGCCAGCCTGGGCTACAAAGTGAGCTCAAGGCTAGCCTGAACTGCATAGCAAGACTGCTGATATCTAATAGATTATTGAATGGAATAGTTAATGCTTAATTTTTTGACCAATTTTGCATGCTTATAATTGATAATCTGAACAACTAATTTGAAGACAATATGCACTATAACAACCATTGGTGAATTCCTACCATATTGTCTAGTGAAACTCTATCTAATGGGTTTTTTTGGTTTTATTTTTTATTCTCTTTAATGGTTTTATCAATCTTGCATTCTTACATTTAGTAATCAGAAAAACTTTGTTGAAGATAACAATATGTAATATAACAACCCCTGTTAATTCCTATCATTTTGTTCTGAAACCCTGTATCATTTTTATTGTTTTTGTTTTGTTTTGTTTTTGTCTATATTGTTGGTATTTTGCTACTGTTCTTTTAAAATTATTATTATTCTTTTTTTATTTTAAAAAAATAAAAGTACAAAAACATATTGACAAACAGACACCAATTAGCATAAAAAATAGTACAATCACAACTAATCTATAGACAAGGTGATATGGTCTCAACAGTGGTTATTGCTTTATGCATTGATATCTTCGAAGTGTAAATATATGAACCCATATACAGACATGCAAATTTAGTCAGACAATTAATCCTCTCAACAGAAAAAACACAAAAACCAAAAATCCAAAGACAAAAAACAAAACAGGCTAACAACAACAACAGCAACAACAACAACAAAAAAAACACACACTTCGAAGATATCAATATGTAAAGCAGCAACTATTATTCTTTTTAAAATAAAAAAGACACAAAAAGAAAAAAGACAACACAATATGTTTCTGATCACAGCAATAAATTCTACACATATAAAAGCATGTTTGGGGGAAGAAGTAGGGGCCATTTACAAGAAAGGAGAGTTCCCACTGCCGCTAGGCAACTGCACATATGCAGTAAGGTGAGGAAGGGACTACTCACACACCCATGAAGGGCCAGGGCTTGTCTGCTCAGAGCTGCAACTGAGCAAGGCCTATCTGCCTGGGGTATTGTATGTGTGAGTGTGTGAGTGCTATGTGTATGTGTGAGAGAATGTGTATGTGCAAGTGTGTGTATGTGCAGGGCACATGTGTGATATTCATGGTATTTTGTGTATATTGTGTATGTATGTAAATTTTATATAAATGTGTATCTATGTGAGTGTAGATGAGGGTATGTGAGAACATATGTATATATATGAGAATATTGTGTGAGTATATGTAGTAGTACATATGTGAGTGTGTATAGCATTCACATGGACTTACGTGAGTACTGAGGGCCATGGGATGGGGTATTTAGTGCTGGGCTTGATTTGCGCCCCATCCCCCTGACTTGTAGGCCCAGGGTCTGTGCCTGTGAGCCATCTCTGA
This sequence comes from Dinomys branickii, assembly GCA_004027595.1. Classification (NCBI taxonomy): domain Eukaryota; kingdom Metazoa; phylum Chordata; class Mammalia; order Rodentia; family Dinomyidae; genus Dinomys; species Dinomys branickii. The sequence goes on from PVLD010029860.1 coordinate 7,666, forward strand.
CTTTGCATAGACATTGTCTCTCTCAAAAGGACAAAATTTTTCCTTTTCTTTAAGTTTGGGAAATCCTACCCCTTCCTCAAGGTCTAGCTCAGGCGCAACCTCCTCCAGGGACGGGTCTCAGGGTGGGGTGAAAGGAAGTGTGGGCACTGGGAAGGAGCAGGTGGGCTGAAGGGGTAGTGAGGGCTGTGAGTTTTGCACATGATGCATGTTTAGGTTTGTACACTGAAGTGAAGATGGCTATAAGTGTCGTCTTAGTAACAAACACTAGCCTTTCTGAATCTAACACCTGAGGAGAGCGAGGGCCCTGGAGATTTTCTCCCTCATTCCTCCCTCTTTCCCCCCTTTCTTTCCTTCTTTGTTCTGGGATTAAACCCACACCCACCGTCTCCTGGCCTTGTTTTAAGAAAGGATCATGTCATGTTGCCCTAACTGACCTTGAACTGCTGGGCTCAAGTGTCCTCCTGCCTCAGACTTCCAAGTAACTGGGGACTACAGGCATGCACCACTGTCTCTGGATTAAGATAATTTTACTTTCAACAAGTAGTCATATTGGCTGTTAAGATGGTCCCTTCTAAGACTTTCTGAATCTCTTAATTTAAAAAATTAGAGATGAAGAAACAGGTTGAGAAAAGGGAACTGGCTCACCCAAGGTCATATAGCTAGTGAGTGACCACTGGGGCAGAGATGAATCTGTTTGTGCAATTGTACATCTTTGCAACTTTCTGTGGAATTCCTCACATACAGTGCTGTGTCCATACATTGTAGGCCACTTAGTACATACATATATGAAAGAACAAGATTAACATCCCTCATCTGCCAGGACTTTATGAGAGCTGGCTATTACTGGATAGGAAAATTTAGTAGGGGTCAGAGAAAAGAGGTGGAAGGTAGATGTGAAACTGTAGCAGTGGGCAGTTTAAGCTGGTAGAGCAAGAAGCACAGCACAGAACACAGCACTGTGCAGTGCTTCCCAATCCCCAGCCTTGGATGCAAAAGTGGACATGGTGTTCCAAAGGTATTAAGTTCTCCCCTAAATCCTTATCTCACATGTCGGTCCTGGTCTCTGACACACCGCTCCGCTCGGCCCTTTCCATACTTTTGCTTTCTAATGTGGGATTGTCCCTTCTAAGTCAGGAGGAGGGGCAGATGGCGAGGAGGCCACTCACCTGATGAGTGTGCAGAACTGTAAGAACGACGAATTCCTTAGCGCTCCTACAGAGAAAAGAGGGAACAGGAGAGCAGTGTATCATGCACTAAGCATTCGTCTAATATTAGAAGCAACACCAGAATTTCCCCCTGGGTTGCACTGAGGTGTATGGACTGGAACAGAGGGCAATATGTGTATCTGATCTGCATGGACGTCTCGCCTTGCATTTGTGGAGGGTGAAGCAAACCATCCACGTCGATTTACACAGGCATCCATGATGGTATCACCATTACCTGTGGGGTTGTCATTGTTCAGGTCTTCTTACTGATTCCTTTTTACATCTTTCTGTAGAAATCCCCAAACCTTAGGAGCAATTTTATCAGTATACTAGAAAATTCTTAAGGAAAACAAGGTCTGAATGATGGAACCCAAGGGCACACAGCCAGAGAGGCCCGGGGGCCATGGATGATAGTTATTGGCAATTCTGGCATCAAAGCAAGAGAAGACTCTTAAAGGGAAACCCCCAAGGAGGTCATTTGGTCATCGTAACTCATACTCAGCAGATTTGTTGCAACTGAGGGACCAAAAATGAGAGCCATGGAAGAGCAGATGGAAGCCTGGACTCTCCGGATAACAAATGTTCAAAAGGGCTAAGAGTTCGAAGCTGTCCTCACAAGAATTATACTGGCAGCAAAGAGGCTGTGCAGTGTGGGAGCTCACTTTCAGGAATACATAATCATTTAACAGAACTGAAAGAAAGGAAAACAGTTTGCCTGAGGAGCTTCCCTTCTCCTGGTTGGCCTTTTTCACATGTTTATTGGAATAGAAGCATTCAAGAAGTAGAGTCACAAGACAAAAAAAAAAGCAGAGTCAAATGCCCTTGGCTCTGGGTATTCAAGAAATAACTGGAGTCCTGACTAAGGACTTTGAACATGTCCCATATTTGGTGAGGCAAAGCCCAGGCATGAACGAGCTGCAAGGTTTGGGAAATTCCCAGAAGTAGAGTTATATCATAGGAAAACTCCAAAGGGGAACCCTTTATCTGGAACAGGGAGGGAGCATGGCATAAATCACATGGCTCATCTCCTCCAGCCCCTGCAATCTCTCTCCCTCTCATTTAGAAGAAAGCTGTGTCCTTACAAAGACTTACAAGGCCCTCCATAACTTGGACCTATCTTCCACGCTACTCCCCTTACCTAACACCAGTCACGCTGGCTTCTCCCCTGTTGCTCCATCTGGCCAGGCACACTGCTGCCCTAGGACATTGCAGTGGCTCTTCTCTCTCCAGTGCCCTCACCTCTTTCCAATCTGTCTTTGAATACCACCTTCTCAAGGAGGCCAAAACTGGCTATGCTATTTACAGTTGCATTCTGCATCCCTGTGCTCAGCACTCCTGATACTCTTTATACAGATCTACTTCTATTCTTCAATAACATTTATTGATTTCTGAGATGTGGCACAATTGTTTACTCATTATGTTCATTGTTTATGATGTATCTCCTTTTATTAGAATGTAAATTCCAACAGCCAGGGTTTTTGTCTCATCCACTGCTGTATTTTCAGTGCCTAGAATGGTGCCTGGTGCATGGTCGACACTCAATAATAATTATTGATTGAATGGATGAGTGACTCACTGGCCCTGAAGGCTATTAAGAGTGAGCTCTGTTTTCAGTAATAAGGAGCTCTGAACTCCCTCACAAAATCAGGCTACATTGTCTAGTGTGCGAAGCTGTCCACTAGAAGCACAGCAGAGACTTCTGCGGGGTCAGGCTGAAGGAAACCCAACATGACCCGAGGGGGTTAACTTACCTATATTGGTGAGAGGTGGAGGGTGGAGGGTGAAGTGCAGAGGGTGAAGGGTAGGGGGATGCAACAAACAACTGAACTGGGAGAAGAGACAAATGAAAGGCCATCAGGGTATATTTTTGTTTGTGGTTTTGTATTATTGTTATTGCTATTATTTTGGTAATGCTGAAGATTGACTCCAGGACCTCATGCATGCTAGGCAAGTGTTCTACCACACTGCAGGTCATTAGGGACCAGGTACCTTCTGAAGTATTGAGCTAGAGGGGGCACATGCCAAGAAAGAGCTGCTCTGGGCTTCAGGACAGAGCACTGTAAACCCATTGGGAGTGCATGAGAAGAGAGGTCTGCCTTTGAAAGCCAGGGAGTGACTGTGGGGCCAGATGGGCTTTTGGGAATCCCAGAAAGATGAATAAAATGAAAATACTTTGAACCAAGAGGGACTGAAGAAGTTGGAGCCGGACTACACAAGTGAGCAAGGCAGAGGAAGAGAGAAAGAACATGGCTCCCTTTGTATATCCCAGCACAGGATGTGGTTCTACGGGAAGGGAGAGAGCAGCCGAGGTCCCCCAAATGAAGGCAGCCATGCGACACAGTCTTCAAAACTACAGAATGGTGTGTGCATGTGGCATGCGTTTGAGGGAGGGGAGTGTGTATGGTGTGTGTGTATGTAAGAGGTGGGCAAAGATTCCCCATTCAGAGGTGGTGGTGGATCCCACACATTCCTTTACTCTCTCACCTGTTCCCACCCAGGGAGGACATTAAAGTGTCTCAAGTACCGTGGGCACAACCTACAGTGGCAGGTTCTCCTCCTTAATGCACTGGGCAGGGACCCTGGTTGTGTTTTCCTTATGTGTGCATGATTTTTTTTGGGGGGGGAGTAGGAGGTGGGAGCAATGCTTTGCTTGCACTATGCTTATATTAGAGGGCTTTTTAGTAGCTTCATTCTCATTGGTCATTTGATCTATCCCTAAAACAAAGGGGCAAGTGAGAGACGAGTTGGGGAGGGTTGGAGGTGCGGCTGTAGCAGAAAGCTGGTTGTGTCTACTCATACCATTGGAGCAGGCTACGCCTTATGGGTAAGGCCTTGAGGTGACCCTGACCGACTGGTCCCTAAAGCTCTGGTTGTCTAGGAGCCATGGCTACACTCACTCTGCCTGAGAGAGCTCCTCTCCCAGGGCCAGGGAGCATAGTGGTAGTCCTAATGCCACTGATAGGGCAGGGGTTGGGACACTGCTCAGCTACTGCCAAGGTCCCAGAGGGCTCTATTACCTGATGAGTTCTATGAATCTCTCCCTGGGGGCTTCACTCACGTCCTCCTCATTAATAGCCACAATCTGGTCACCAGCCAGGAGCTTGTCCTCAGAGGGGCCTCCTGCAGAGGAGAGGAGAGAGGCAAGAAAGCTTAGAGCTACTGCCAGGAAAGTGCAAGTGTGGGCAAAAGCCACAGTGCCGGAGGGAGCCAAGCTGAGGCCAGCAGGAGAGCAGGCTGAGGAAGGTGGTGGTAGGGGTGTTACTTCCAGCTGTTGCCTGCTGTCTATGGCAGGTGGAAGGCAGTAGAATGAAGAGAGAGACATGGATCTCCTTTAGCTACATGTACTGCGGTGGCCAAAGGTCCCAAGCCCAGACCTCATACTCAGATGACATTAGTGCTTTGCTGGCTTGGTTCTAAAGAGGAACACAGACTTCCATGTTATAGGCAGGATTTGCTTATGTAAAGGAATGACCTTCAGACTGCCGGAGGGGGCACAGGTGATAAGAGCAGGGGGAGGAATCTTATAGCTTGAATATTATTTATACTTAGTGGTTTGGAAAGGTCTAGGCATTTACTTGCTTTGAGATAGGAATAAGGACTAAAAGACCTAAAGGATTTAATTTTGTTTAACACTGAGTGATGCTGCTCTCCAATAAATGAGGGGAGCAATGAATAGGCTCTTGGGCAGCTGGAAATTTGCTTTCTTCTTTTCCCACCCCTACAGCTGAAGTTAAGAAAGCAGATGTGTGTGAGGGCCATACTTTTCATTTGGATGAAGGCTATCACAAAGCTGTGCTGCCTCTGCTGTTCAGCAAAGATCTTTTTGGAGAAAAGTTTTTTTTCAGAGACTCATAGAGAATGAGAAGTCAGATCCAGCCTGATTGAAACCTGAAAGGAATGTTTAATGACATGTTCCATACTCATACCAAACTCGACTCATTGTACCCACTTTAAAAGGCCTGACTCCAATGTCTCTGTCTCTTTCTAAGGAAGTTTGGGACCCAAATTCCAAAAACATGAACACACATGGCCAATATGTGACCTGAGCACAGTTCACTAGCTCTGGAGCTTGGGTCCCCTGAGCTAATGATGGCTATGCCAGCCGGGCTGGTGGCACTTATGTCTTCAACAGTAATGGCCCTGGGCTCAACAGGCCACATCTGACAGCACAGGGTTTCAGGACAGGACAGCGTGGTTGTGAAGAGCATGTTCTTCACAGGAGACATACCTGGGATCTAATCCTGAACCTGCAATTCACTAGTCATGGGACTTTGGATGAGCCATTGAATGCCTCCGAGTCACTTACCTCATCTGTAAAATGGGAAAATAGCAGTACCTGCACATCATAAGAATGTTGGAGGATAAGATGATAAATGTATGGTACTTAAAACAGTTGATTAAAGTTGGTAAGGATTCAATAAATGGTAATTATATCCTCCAAGGGACAATTCCTCTAACTTGTTTCATTCCTGCTAGGCACACCTGTCAGAAATACCAGTCTCTTAGGTAGAGGCCACTCTACTTACTTCCTCCTTTCTCCCGTCCTCTTTCTTCCCTCCTTCCCTTGCAATGGATGAGGTTCTCACAGAATTTAAACCTCCTTCACAGCAGGCAATGGGAGCATCAATCTGCTCCCGCCTCCACACGTGGTTTGTTGGCTTGCTCAACCGTGATTGCTACTGTATAGGATACTCCTTTGTCTCTTCTTATGGCCTCACACATGCTCTGAACTAAACATCCTCTGCATTCAGCTGCCCAGCTGCCTGGGTAGAAGCAGCAGTGGGGATCAGCTGGAGTCTTTTCATACGGCTACGCCTGTCAATCCCATGGCTTTCTGTGGCTCTCGAGCAGGGAGTTCTTTCTCTTAACCCCTCCAACTTCCTTCTCTTCATCTTTTACCTTTTGCAGCTGACCCCTTCCAGGCATGGGGGCTTCTGTCAGCCCTGTAAATTCTGTCACCTTTGAAGTTAAAGCAGATGCTTCCAATAGTCAGTTACTAAGTTTTATCTGCTCCCTCTTTCCCAGGACAAATTTGATTTCTGATCAGAGACTCAAAAGTCTTTTGCTAAACTGCATGACTGACTTGGGTGCCTGAGGTCAGTCACAAACTCCTGTCCTGAAGGTTGTTTTGCTCTGTGGCCTCTAGTTGAAGAGAGCTTACAAAATCTTTTTCTTTTTCTTTTTTTCTTTTCCTTTGAGGATTGCAAAATTCATCAAATTTCTGCAAGACCAGTTTGTACTCCAGCTGCTTCTTGACTGAGTGAAAAACTGTTGTAAACATCTAAAGCCTCAGGCCCAGCAAGTTGGAATAAAGCTCCTTTCTATCTTGTCTTTTCTGTCAATGCATGGCAGATTGGGAACAAAATGGTGTTTTCGCCATTCTTATTTCATTCATGAAGGCGGGTTCCACAGTTGGGGGGTCTTTTGCTTGCTGCATCCCCCACAGTCCCGTTCAAATCCCACTCCCCCCTTGTGGCATCACACACACACAAAATCCTGACTATGGCTTCCTAGCTCAGTGCTCCCAGACGAGTCATTTCTCTTCCTCTATGCCTCAGTCTTCTCATTCATAAAATGGGAAGAGTGCTACCTACTTACCTTGCAGGCTCAGCTGTGAGGATTAAATGAGATGATGTAAAATGTGTAGTAGATGCTCAATCGATGGTAGCCACTCTGAAATTCAGAGATTTCATTCTCCTGTGTCCCTCTTATCCCACCTGTTGTCTCTATCTTGATTCTGACTTCAGTGGCTTATCTATTTCATGAGTATGCACCAGTCTCCACAGCCCAATGGCTTTGCTTTTGGAGGACAGGAACTGTGTCTTATATTTCCCTGCACCACTGCTAGGCTTAGAGTAGACTGTCTTAAAAATACTTGCTGAATTGAATGGTACATTCTCGTCCCGTGCACTATGGCTCTTCTATGAATGTTCTATGCAAAGAGAAGCTTTACTAAGACCCAGACCCCATTAAATGATCCATTTCAAATTTCAGTCTCTGTCTATGGCCCCACGCTGCATCAGTGGTTGGTATCTACCAGGCATTCTGGGGGTGGTGGGGCATTCTAGGGATTGAACCCAAGGCTCTGTGTTGACCTATATCCTTAGCCCTTTTCATTTTTTATCTTGAGATTAGGGCTCACTAAATTGCCATGTGAGACTTGAACTTGCAATCCTCCTGCCTCAGCCTCCCAAGCAGCTGAGATTACAGGCATGTACCATTGTGCCTGGCTTGTCGATCAGTCTTAAACCTAGTAATCGGTTGGCAAGTCCTTACCTACTCTTTGTGAATTCCTCAGCACCACAGTGTACTCAGAAGTTTTACTCTTTGAGAAGATAACAGGGGTGTTGTGGGATAGGAGCCAGGGCTGGAGGGATACTCTGAGGGACACCTACCTGGCCTCACAGATCGAACCACCACAGGCCTCTCACTGCCGGCCACGAAGCCGAAGCCATATATAGGGTCTCGGTGAATGGTCACTTGTCGCAGCGTCTCTGCTGGCAGCTGCTCACATTCCATATCATTTGTGCTCTCTTCCTGCATACATGACTGGGGAAGGGGGAAGATGGGAGCAAAACAAGATGCACAGGGAACCGAGCCTCAGAATCAGCTGGGAGAACAACTGATTAGGGGTCTGCCTACGGCCCACTGAGAGGACAGCTTAATTTGCTATATCCTCTGGAACCAGCAGACATAATGACTGCCTCATATTTTGGACTGAAGAAAGAAATCCAGGAAGGAGAAGCCACTTGTCTTCAGGACACAAGCCAAGAGAAGAATCTGGTGCCATGGAGCCTAAATGCAAGGGTCAGACCCTTCCTCTAAGACACTGGAACTCCAGAAGAAGCCTAGGTAGGTACAAATGTGTTATTCTAAAATTAACTGGTATTAGCCATTTTAATTGGCTATTAACTCCCTAAAGGAAGCCGGGTGTGGTGGCGCATGCCTGTAATCCCAGCACTCTTGGGAGGCTGAGGCAGGAGGATTATTGTGAGTTCAAGGCCAGCCTGGGCTACAAAGTGAGCTCAAGGCCAGCCTGAACTGCATAGTGAGACCCTGTCTCACAAAGACAAAAAACAAAACAAACAAACAAACAAAAACTCCCTAAAGGAAACAAAAACCTTGAGGAAATGTGTCTCCTAAACAGGCAAATAAGGGGGAAAGAAATGTGAAATCATTCTAGATTGTGGAGTGTCTCGATGAAGTCCTTGTGAGATTTTAAAGTTTTATATCTCCAGGTGATATACAAAAAGGAACTACTTAAGTGGCATGAATAAACAAGCATGCTAACGTTTAGGATCATTACTTTATACAACTGTACACTATTTCAACTTATTTAATGGAACAGCTGGAAAATGGCTCCTGGCTCCTGTGAGCCAGAAGGGGAGCTGTGCCCTGGGGCTGCTAACAGACCTGGGACTCAGGAGCTGGAGAAGAGAAAGCACTACCTTAACACCTGGGAGAGATTACAGATTGCCCTCCTGATACCCACAACTTAAGTTACTGAAGCTTAGGAATTCCCCGAGAGCTTCATAAAGTTTCTACAGAAAGGCTTGGGTGAAGCACACTGCAGCCAAAGATAGGCCTGAGTGCAGTACTGGATGAATTGCCCTGAGGAGTACGGGTGTGGGGCCACCGGACCTGTGAGGGCAGGAGGGCTAGGGCCAAGGAAGGAGGTAAGTCAGAAGGGGAATGATGGTAGGACAGCTGGAGGTAGAACAGAGGGGGCTAGAGTCAAGTGACCCAGGGGCTTAGCCCCCTCACTTGACCCCACCTCCTTCCCCAGGCTTTCAGGCCTATAGATAGGCTTAGGGTTCATAACCTCAGTGCGTCTGTCCTCTACAAGTGAGGTTCTAGGCAGGGTCCTTCACAACAAGATACAGGGGCTTGGCAGTAATTAATGAAACAAGCACAGTGCAAGGTTTGTGAAAGAAGTGGGAGGTTTTGACACTATGAGAGTGATGTAATCGTTGACTAGCTAAGAATACCACATTTGTCGGTGGTGAATGTCTCAGCAGCTAGCTTGTTTATCTGGACACAAATCAAGTAATTAGAGCAGAACTCTAGGACTACTTGTGGGGGAGGGGAGATGAACTAACTGTATGAAAGAGAAATTCATAGTCTGGCAAAGAACCCTGGAGTTCACAATCATACTACAACTGGGAAAGAAGAAAGACAGACTGTGGCTGACTTGAATCCAGCCACATCCACTCCAGCTGCATCCAAGCTAGCTTGAAGATTGCCTCTTTCCCTATTGGGAGGTGGATGGCCATGCAAGGATGAGGTCAAACCTCCCAGAAGGCGAATTCAGAAGTTGGCTCCTTCCCTCCCACTCTAGTAAGACAAATGGTCACTTCTTAATTGAAAGGCACTTGGAATCTGGAATATGTCTGGCCAGTGTCCTGGATAGGCCCTCCTGGGACAGAGGCTCTGCACAAATGGCCTCAGGCTGGTGCCTCTCTCATTTCTCCTCCTGGTGACAGGCAGGAGCTCGGCCTTAGAGGAATCCAGACAACATCCTCCTACAGCTGCTGTCCTCCCTCACCCTGGGGCTGCTTCCCAAATGAGCCTTTTGTCTCCTGGTGACGACACCAAAAGGGGCTTCTTGTGAGACCGAACCAGCTTGTTTCCTGTGTGCATACGCTATGGGGCAGGCTG
>PVLD010029861.1:0-17524 GCA_004027595.1 Dinomys branickii
AGTTCCCCAAACTGTCTTTCTTTATAGCTGAATAATATTCCATTATATAAAAATGCCACAATTTTTTAATCCAGTCTTCTGTGGATGGACACTTGGGTTGCTTCCACATTTTAGCTATTACAAATTGTGCTGCTATAAACATGGGTGCACATATATCAGAGTGATATGATGTTTTCAGATCTTCTGGGAAAATACCCAGTAGAGGAATAGCTGGTTTGAATGGAACCTCTAGATCTAGTTTGCTGAGAAATCTCCTAACGGCTCTCCACAGTGGTTGCACCAGTCTGCATTCCCACCAGCAGTGTAATAGAGTCCCTACTCCACAGCCTCGCCAGCATCTGTTATTGGATGACTTTTTCGTACTGGCCAGTCTTACTGGGGTGAGATAAAATCTCGATGTTGTTTTTATTTGCATTTCTCGAATGACTAAGGATGTGGAACATTTTCTCATATATTTATTTGCCATTTGTATTTCTTTGTCTGAGAATTGTGTATTCATCTCAGATGCCCATTTCTGGATTGGGTCTTTGAATTTGAACATATTCCTGCCTTTTTGAGAAAGAGTCTCACTATGCAGTTTGGGCTGGCTTTGAGCTCTCTTTGTAGCTCAGGCTGGCCTCGAGCTCACGATGATCCTCCTGCCTCAGCCTCCCGATTGCTGGGATTACAGGCATGTGAAACCACGCTGGGTTCTGTGTCCTATATTGCATCATGACACATTAAAAGTGAAAACATGAACTTCACACAATTTCAGAGTCTTTTTAGAAACAATTTATTTGTTTTAGTTGTACAGAGTCAGAGCAATAGCTTGGCATAAAATTTAGACTCTTTTGAGCACCATTAGATTCATAGAGCAATACATAAATAATGTGCAAAAAGTCCCTCCTTGCTATTTTCAGTTATAATACCAACTATCAACTCGTCATCTCCGGTAATCCAGTGCGCAGCTCCAGACAGTTTAGGAAACAAAGCTCATTGATCAGGATCCAATCCACCATTGAGTACAGTCTGAGCCACACGGAAGGGCATTGAATTATTTTATGAAAGGTTTGGAATATATGCAGATGTTGGAGATGGAGAAAGAGGGGAAAAAAAGTGTTGAAAATATTTAAATTTACTTAACTATGTTAATTTGAAATCCATTTGCCTATATCCTGTCATACACATGCTGAGGGTCCTCTACTTACTTAGAAGTCTTTCAGAGATTATTTACAATGCTAAAAGTTACAGTTTTTACTATGTGATCCAACTTTAATAAAGCTCAGAATGATTCTTGATTGTTTATGAAATGAAAGCAGTCAGGTAACCTGACATGCACACCATACAGATATAGCCATGAATTCTATTTTGACAACTGTTAACCTGTAGTGTTGAAAATAACTTAGCTTTTTACACTGTTTGTGATGCTATTTTACACCACTTCTACACTGTTTCATTTTGAAGGTTTCCAGACTAATCTATTGCTTTTTAAAATTTATTTTAATAATAAAAGAAGGAAAATATATTAACAGACATCCATTCACAAAATAGCATAAAAACAATACAAACATACAGAGTTACAGACAAAATGGTAGGAAATTATCAATGGTTGTTGTATTACATATTGATACCTTCAAAGTGATTTCTCAGGAAAACAAATAGAAACATGCAATAATGATCAAACAAGTATCATTAACTGTTCCTTTCAGTAAAGAGTAGGAGACAGTAGTACCACTGTTAGCTATCTTATATGTACAGACATACATGCATACATAATTTCCCCTTCTGTCCCTTTTCCTTTCCCACACCCCAGTTGCCCTTTACTTTTGAGCATTTTCCTTTCATTTCACAATGTCTATCATACCTCCTAGTTTTTATTCTCTCTTTCAGGTTCTTACACTAGTGAGACAATATGTTGCTTACACATGCAGGTCTGATTTATTTCACTTATGATTATGGTCTCTAGTTGTGACGATTTACCTATGAAAACTCAAGTTTATCTTTCATTATAGAAGAGTAATATTCTAGTATATAAAAGTACCACAATTTTTTTATCCAGTGCTCAGTAGATGGACATCGGTGTTGCTTCCACAATTTAGCAATTACAAATTGTGCTGCTATGAACATGGGTGCACATATATTGCTGTGATATGATTTTTCAGATCTTCTGGGAAAATACCCAGAAGGCGAATAGCTGGGTTGAATGGGACCTGTAGACCTAGTTTGCTGAGGAATCTCCAAATGGATCTCCACAGTGGCTTCACCAGTCTGCATTCCCACCAGCAGTGGAGAAGAGTTTCTCTTTCTCCACAGCCTCGCCAGCACTTGTTATTGGGTGATTTCTTAATGCTGGCCACTCTTACTGGGGTGAGTTAAAATGTAAATATTGTTTTCATTTGCATTTCTCAACTGACAGATGATGTTGGACCTTTTTTCATGAATTTGTCATTTGTATTTCTTTATCTGAGAAGTGTGTGTACATCTCCGATGCGCATTTTAGGATTGGGTCTTTGAATTGGGGGAGGCTGATGTTTTTTAATTCTTTACATGTTCTAGATAGAAGACCTTTGTCTGAGGGACAGTAAGCTAAAATTTTTTACCAATTTGTGGGTTTTCTTTTTACTATTTTCTGTTTTCATATGTGTCTTAAGTCTTGAGTCTTAAGCACGCTCAAATTTGAAGAATTCCACGGTGAAAGCAGAGAAAACAAACTAGTATCACTACACAGCAGTCGTTGGACACTCCTTTTGTCTACTCTGACACGTACTGAGGTATTAAATGTGCTCTTAGTTATAAAATGTCCGGCTCTCTCCCCTGCTATTCCCGGTGTAATTAGACTGAGTTAATATCTGACTGCAGATTTTTAATCTGCCCTGAGACAGTATTTTGTATTTTTTAAAAAATGTCCTGCTTCAGCTATACAAATTAAATATTTGACTTAATAGATGATTTTGACAAGTTAATCATTTATCATCTTCCAATATAATGGAAAATTATCTCATAACATTTTCTAAATCAGAAATTTTTCAAATATTGTTAATAAATTTAAACAGCTATCCTTTTCTCCTAAAAATATTGCCACTGCATTTTTAGCCTTGTATATTTTGTGTTAGTATTTTCATAATCTTTGTTTGTTACATAAATAACATGACCAAAAAGTTTCCATATATAAAAACATAGGTTAACTTTTGCACATCTTACTATTTTGGAATAGTTATTTCTGACAACCTTTTATGTACAGGTTTGCAGCGATAGTGTAATATATCTGCATTGTGCTGTGCTTGATTAACCCTTGGCTTACACTCATTGTGGCCCACCAAATCTTGTTTCCCATTGACTCAGCTGCATGGATATAGCTGTATGTCATGTTGCCTGACTAAGAGAGGTATATGAGTGTAATTATGGTTACTAAGCAGTCGACTTAAAAGTATGATTATCTTAGACCTCCTAATGGGCTCAGTGTGACCATAATACTGTTAAAAGCAGAGGGCCAACTTGAAGAGATGTGAAACGAGACAAAGACATGATATATTTGTTTACTTGTTTAATATGTATTGACACAAATTAATTATAAAAGTTATCAGACTTTCTGTGATGTTTACATTCTGTATGTATCTTGATTTCTCTTGCACACACTCAGCCCTTTCCACCTTCTCCCATCTTTGCTCCCTCCTTCCTTGGCCCCGTTCTTGTCCCTGATGTCTTCATGTGGTTTCAGGTCTTCATTTTCTCTTTGTTTTCATGATCACAAATGAGAGTAAAAATGCACTGCTTGTCTTTCTGTGTCAGACTTGTTTCACTTAATATAGTATCTTCTATTTTCCTGGAAATATCAGAATTCCATTCTTCTTTATGGCCAAATAGTACTCTATTGGATGTCTGTATCTTATTTTCTTTTTCATTAGCATGCCTGTGGTACATAATGATTACATATATCCTTGGTCCATATATGTATCACATCTCCACCATCTTTACTTCCACCCCTCCCCTCCCTCTCTACCCACCCTCAAATCCCCTCGCCACACTATAGATCCGGTTTCCTTGTTCACTACCATCTACCATTATTTTGTTTTTAAAATCATCTATATTGTGGGTTTCTTATAGTAAAGAAACCATGTAGTATCTAAACTTCTGTGTCTGACTAATTAAACTCAGTACTGCATCTCAAGATTCATTTATTTTCCTACAAATGATTCCAATATATGCCTCCTAATGCTGAGTTCCCTGGTGGGTCCATGTACCTAATTCTCTCCATCCATGCATCTACTGGTGGTTGGAAAGTCCACTTATAGGGTTCAGTTATTATAAGTTGTGCTGCTGTGAACATGGGTGTACACATTTCTTAGAATCCTCTGATTTCAGGGGTGTTCTTCTGATTTGACCTGTTCCATTTCTCATTGCCTAATATGAATCTTTTGTTTCATCATTTGTGTTTGAGGTTTATCTATCTTGTTTATCCTTTCAAAACAATCAATTCTTTGATGCATTATCCTATGTATTGTATTTTTAACTGCCACTGCTAGATTCCACTCTGATTTTTATGATTTCTTTCCTTCTAAGGAGTTTGGATCTGGATTACTCTTATATTTCTGGACCTTAAAATGTATATTCATTTATTGCAATCACTTTATTTTTGTAATGTGGCCATTCAGAGTAATAAATTTCCTTCTCAGAAATCCTTTCATTGTGTTCCAGAGATTTAAACATATTGTGCTGACATTATCCCTTGATTGTAGGAACTTTTAAAATTTCTTCCTCGATTTCTTCTGTGATTCACTAGCTATTCAAGTGTGTATGTCTGAATTTCTATTTGCTGTTTTAGTTTCTGTAGTTTATTTTGATATTGATTTCTGATTTCGTTTCACAGTGTTCCAATTGTATAAGCATTTTAAAATTCTTTTTATTTGGTAAGCATACTTTCTGACCTCTGGTAGGGTGTATTTTGGAAAAAGATTTGTATGCTGCTGAGAATAATGCATATTGTACTTTTGGTTTAAATACTATAGATTTCTGTTCAGTCCACACATAAGACATTAAACTTCAACTCTGACATTCATTTAAGTTTTGCCTGGTTAAGCTATTCATGAGAATGGCACTTTGAAGTCACACAATATAATTTTATTGATGTTTATCTGAACTTTGTTGTCCAGTGGTTTTGTTTGTTTGTTTGTTTGAGACAGGGTCTCACTGTGTAGATCAGGCTGGCCTTGAACATAGTGATCCTCCTGCCTCAGCCATCCAAGTGCTGAAATTAACACATACATGCCACTATGCTTGGAATGTCCAGTACTATTTGTTGTGAACATATGGTGCATATATATTCACAATTATTATCTCTTTCTGTTGAATTGTTCCCTTTACCGGTATATAATAACCTTCTATGTCTCACTGATAAGTTGTGGCTTGAAGCCCATTCTATTTGAATGTAGGATAGCTATACTTCCTTGCTCTCAGGCCTGTTGCATGGTGTAATATTTTTCATTCTTTCATTTTCAGTACGTGTGTTTCTTCATGGACAAGATACAATTTTTGTAAGGAACATATATTTGGGTATTGCTTTTGGATACATCTACCAGTCTAAGTCTTTTGTTTGGGAAGTGAAGATATTTAAATTGACAGTTATTGCTGAAAGGTATTTATTGAATCTTGTTGTAGAAATTATTTTTCCACTGCTGATCCCTTTTTAATTTTCTTTTAATTTAATGAGTTTAGAGTTAGAAAGATTCTTTCCTTTGGGCTTTTGGCAATCTTGGGATTGTTGTCTTTGTCCAGGACTCTTTTGAGCATTTTCTACAATGCTGGATTGGTAGTCATTAGTTCATTTAATTCTCTTTTGAATAAAGTTTTTGTCTGTCAGTTTTGAAGAATAATTTTGGAGGATATAGTAGTCTTAACTGGCAATTATTTTCCTTTAGGTCTTGAAAAACTTTGTGCCGAGATCTGGACTTTAAAGTTTGTGATCTGAAATCTGCTACTGTGACAGGTTTGCCTTTATAATTTACTAGATGTTTTTCTTTAAAAGCTTTAATATTATCTCTTTGCATTGAATTTATGTGATTTTAAAATCTGGTGTGTCATGGATGACTTTTTTCTGAATATTTAGGATTTTGTATGTCTATTTTACCTGGATTTCAAATTAATTCCCTAGATTTGAACTGTTTTCTGCTATTACTTCATGAACACATTTTTATATCTTTTACATCATTTTTATTATTTCCTCTACTCCTATAATTTTGATTGGTGTTTTTACACATCTAGCTGCTTTTAGATCCAGATTTCATGGTTTGTAGAGTATTTATGAATAGAACGTCCACTACTGCTTTAACCACGTCTTTTAGTTCTGACCCCTTCTCCTCATGTTGGGTCCTATGGTAGCTATTATATCCTGCATTTCTCTTTAATCTTTAACTCTTTCCAAAAGTGAACATTAATATTTTATATAACTGAGTCATTATGTTGTTTGTCTTTTTAATCTATTTAAGCACTTTATTAATTAAATCTTTTATCTATTTATTTACATTCTCTTAGGACTTACGGATTATCATATGGATTTATTTGTTTCTTCTTTGACCTCTTCAGATATTTTAACCATTGTCTTTTTTTTCCTTTCCTGTGGCTTCTGTATATTTACTACTGGTGAGATCAGTTTGGGGATTGTTGAGTTTGGGGAGGCACTTTGTTGCCTTGTTTTTCTGTTGTTTTGTCCTGTGTGTTGAGGATCAGTTAGGCTAAAAATCTTCTATTGCTACTGTGGAGATCTCCTTAGTGTCTGTATCTCTGTGATCTGATCTTGGTTTTGGTTATGCTTTTGTATTTATACAACTCTTTAACCTGTTTAATGTAATAGGATGAGTCATAGTCATTAATTTTAAGCAGAGAACCACTACCAGTTATATTAGCATCTACAGAACCAACCATATATCAGTAAGCATCCAGTGAAATGAGAAAAAAAGAAAGGGAAGAGAAAAAGGGAAATATGTCAAAATGGACACCAACTACACACATAGGAAAACAGAAGTAAAAAGTCCTGTCAGTTCTATCCACATCACAATGAGAATTTTCTCAATGTTCTTCCTGTATTCACAAGTGGAGAAACTTTGATTTGTCATGGTTTCCAGGGGCTGATCCAAGGACATTGGGTGTGTCCACTGGTCCAAGAGGTGGTCTTCCTCCTACAAATTTTTCTCTTGCCTTCCAGTAAGTGAAGAAGCTGTGGGTATAGATAGACCATTACTCCTGCTTCTTACTCCCTCTACGGACGGCTCTGCTTGGTTTCAGCTGCGCTCCGCAGGCAAGGATAGCCAGAGGGGTGTGTCTGTCTCATCACTGGGTGCCTTCAATTGTGTCTTACAGAGGAAGGTGTCACTGTGGCTAATGAATTATCTAGATTTCTGCTGATTTGTAACAGATAACAGGGTCTTCTATAAGTCTGTCCTCTGTCTTCCACAATAGTCTCTGCAACTATCACATTTGCTCTTCCTACATCGCTTCAGGTAAGCGTGCTATCCACTTCCTCTGGCCACACTGCTCCTCTCCAGCTCGCTGCTCGTACCAAACTCTTTGTCCACACTCTACTGAAACTCTCCATTCAGCATATAAACTCAGCAGTGCTCAGGGGTCACAGAGCGCAGTGGGGTTTTGGCTGGTATGTACACTGAGCTCTTCAGTGTCTTGCTTGTGGGCAGAATAGCTCACGGGCACAGCGCTGACCTCTGTTTGTGGAAGCAGTTGTGAGAGAGGGCACTTTTGCCTTGCTCCAGTGTCTTTTCTCCTCTCTTGCCCACAGGAATCACAGCAACTGCCCACCCGTGCAAATCACGGAGACATGGACCTCTCACGTCCGGTGGCAGGTTGCTCACCAGGACCATGCCCTTTTTTTTTTTTTCCTGAGAGTCCAAGTGTTCTAACTCAGTCATTGCTTTCTGAATGATTCTTTGTTTTGTTTTGCTTTGTTTTGTTTTGTTTTTTCTTGATTTTATTTACTTCCCTGGTGCCAGGATAGGCAAATATCATCCTCACTGGGCTCTCTCTTCCAGTAAGCAGAGACTTAGGACAGGTGGGCCTGGATGGTGGTTAGTTGGCTCCGCACAGCGCTTACAGCACGGCTTCCCCTGCCATACGTACCTTCTTTCCTTGTGGGATTGGATTTTTCCACAACATGGCATGTTTGCCAGACCTCAGGTGTAAGCGGTACCAGTACCAAGGGGCAGCCCTGCTTCTTTTTCTTAATACCCCATTCTTGAAATTCATCCTGTAGGTTTCTCTTCCAGATTTGGGCATCTGTTTGCTCTGCATGTCCATGTACCTGCACTTCTTGGTGCATGTCTTCTGAGTGTCCCTGAATGCCACCGCCTCTAGTCAGTCACGACGGATGACTCTTATTTCTTTATCCATTCGTCTGTTAATCACACTTAGAATGTTTCTATATTCTTGCCTGTTTGGAGTAGTGCCTCATGAATGTACATTAAGTATTGATTTCTTTTCCTTTGCGTATATGCCCAGGAATAGACAGGGGTTTGATACGATAGCTTTGATTTTAGATTTTGAGGAAACTCTGTACTGGTTACCATAATGATGATACTAATTTACATTTCTATTATCAGTGTATAATGTTCCTTTTGTTCAGTGTTCTCAAAAGCACTTGTTATTTGTTTGTGCTTAGATGTTTATAGATTATTATAATTCTCACTTAGTGAGAGGAGAACCTATACTACTGTGTGGTGCTAGTTGCAATACAGTATACTAGAATCGATCATTTCCTTCTATGTCTAGTTTATCCATATTCTTTAGCCAATCCATCTTTCTATAGCATAATTCCATTTGCTTTTACAATTGTTGACTGTTAGAAAATCCCAGATAAATTTTGACAATAGATTGGAGAGAAAAGAGTTTAGAGACAAAAAGAATCCCCAAGAGATCAGCAAAGGTAAAAATGTCATGTGTTTAGCTAAGGGGTTGGAAATGCATCTGCCTTTTAAATATGATGCAGAACGTGATTTTTAAAGCAAATTGGAAGTCATGAATCTATAAAGGATGTAATGCCTGAGGCATGGCTAGGAAATAGTATGTAACAACATCACTAAATGAACTAGACACTATTGGATTGAAGAAAGACAAGTGTCTGAAGTGACCTGATCTCTGCAGGAGATACAGGTGGACACAAACATTCACTTAGAACTTAAAATGCAGATCAAAAGCTTCAGAAACATCATTGCTTCCTGAGATAGTTGAAACTCAAAACATGAGGGAGGCAGCACTGACCTAGAAGAATAAATGTTGCATTTAATAAGAGCAAGAGGAAAGAATCCCGGGAGAAAAGAGGTAGGGTGAATCCGTAGAAAGATAAAGGAGAAATACTCTTTTTTTTTTTTTTTTTTGCGGTACTGGGGATCGAACTCAGGACCCTGTGCTTGCTAGGCAGGCGCTTATTCCACTGAGCTATATCCCCAGACCCTGGAGAAATACTTTTAGATGGTGAATTATAATTAAAATGTTCTGAATGTTTTCTGCACACAAGTATACAAATTGTGCTTTGATGTGTTTTCCATATAATTCTTTGGGATATTGTATTTCCTTCTCCTTGGAAGAAAAAAAGAAAAAAATCTCCAGAGATTAAATAATTTGGAGAAGGCTATCAATAGGCCTGGCTATATAAACTCAAGTCTGCTCCAATCTGAGGCGAATGCTTCTCCCGGAACATGCAGCTTCAAAGAGATAAGTTTAGAGCAAAACAACCCTTCAGGTCAATTGCATAACAGCAGCACGGGGATTCCAAGTCTGCTAGGTGTGAAAGAATTTATGCGTGCATTTTCTGCTAGTGGTTCTCCTCTGCGCAGTTCCCTAAGTCTATTAGGGAGATGGTTATCCTTTTTGCTTTCCTGGTTTTCCTAATCATCTAGAAAGTCCTTGCTCTATTTCCTCTTACCCTGTTATAAGGCTTTTTTCTATTTCTCTCTCTCTAGGCAGCAGCGGAAAGAAAAAAGATCTCCATTATGTTACACGTGTGCTCGTCGGCAGAACAAATTCCCAAGGCTCTCGGCTTCTAATCAGAAGGAAGTAATCTTCCTTTCTCACCTGACTGATTCTCCTACTTGGCTGGTGGAGCTCACTGCTCCGCAGCCCCTCCCTTCAGGTACTCAGCTGAAAGTTTCAGTTTGAGCTGAGGTTGACCTGCTAAACACTTTACCACTGATTCCCTAAGTTATTTCTAGTCATCTTTAAGCTCAGTGGTAGTTGTATCTTGAGTTTAAAATAATTTATGTTAAACATTGAGCTAACGTATTTATTTAAAACTATCATATTTTTTCTATATTCCATGTATATTCAAGTAGATGTTACATGTTTACCTATATAAACATAAAAAGCAGTGTCACGATCCCCATCCTGTGCTACTGTGTATCCACCTGTGCCAGCGGCTATTCATTTGGAGCAGATACATCTCCCCTTTCACATACATGTACATACATGCAGTACATGATTCAATATATTCATGGTTCACAAATGGGCAGTATCTAATTTAACACATTATTTTGCATGATATTCTCGTTATCACAGTATAAATGAGACAATAATGTTTCGAAGTTATATAACCTGGACATGCTGGATTCAGGCTGAAAAATATTTACAGTTTTAAGTTCTGGGAACATAAGAAAAGCTACAACCCAAGTGAGCTTGGAATATCAAATATATGCTATATCAACAGCTATATTTGTTTTTCAACAAGAGAATTTTATGATATGGGTAAATACAAAACGTGTGAATGCATAGAACAATAACAAGATCAAAGTCTCCCAAAAGAATGTGAAACACCTAGGAGGATTTGTACTTCTGTTTTGTGATAACATTTTAAATCATAACATTTTCTGCATGGTTATTGTATTAATCCTTTAACTGATTTGGCCTCTACTCTCAGTTCATGTATTACCCTAAAACATAACCTGGCCCCTTAGGGAAGCCGATGGAAGAAGGGCCGAGGCTGTGACTCAGCTGCAGAGAAGAGCACTGCTTTAAACTGAGCAGTGCGACGGGAGACTGTGCCTTTGAGCGGTTGCTGAAGCGAGTGAGCACCACAGATCACCTAGTCAGGGCTCTGACAAGAGAGCTGACACTGAAAGGTGAGTTCCGACTGTTTCTGTAATTTATAGCACAAGAAATCCGCAGCCACCTGTCTAAGGGAAGCAGCCATCAGGGCTTATTGGTCCCTTAGCACTTCTGTTCCCCATCTTGTTAGGGCTCTTGTACCAATCAGCAGTTTTGGTAGAATCCAAGCTGCTTTAATCACCTGATTTTTGTTTTCTTAAGCTTTTGTCAGATAATTTTCACTAAGTCCGAATGGAGAAAGGAAGGCAACAACCATTTTTACCACAATAGCCACTATTACCACTAAATTAGGCCCACTCAGTTTTTGAAAAAATTCAGTCTGATTATAATGGAAACTTCATAGCCCAAGGCCTAAAATACCAAAGAGCTGAAACATCTGCCTGCTGGTGTTCAAATTATTAATCAATGATAAAACCTTCCCCTGGTCAGTTTTAAAGATCCTCAGCAGACGTAAGATTTTGCATGTCTTACACAACAATTTTCTTGTCTTAATAGTTGAATATTGTTAGTAATTACACAGCTGGACTAAAACCTCATTCTCTTCGCACTGCCTCGCATTTGTCAGATGTCTTTTGTCATGATGCACCCTGCAGAGCTTTGCCAGTTAATTCCTGTGTCAGCAAAAGTTAACCTAACTAGGCCATAGGAGTAAGCATCAGAAAAATGGACCCACTTGGTTTTTCAAAATATTCAATCTGATTATAATGTAAAACCTCATCGCCTCATGCCTAGAATATAGTAAATTCTAAGAACAATGTTTTTCGTATCTTGTCTCTGTATTTATGTTGCTATTGCTAAAAATGTAATAATTCTTAAACACAATTAAGAGGAACTAATCAATTAATTGTCATTTACTCAATTATGTATAGAGCACAGAGTGATCACTTATCACTTCAACTTATTCTCCTCCTAATCGCTAGCAGGGTGAGAGACGGGAGTCTGAGGTTTAGACATAATGTAGCAGTGTTTCATAGCTATCTGCGTTTTGTTAAATGTCTGTTTAACTTTCATTCTTTTTGTACTGCTTGCAGAATTTATTTTATTTTGGGGGGAAAATGTAAAAGAAATCTTAGAAAAGAAATTCTGAGTTTTGTAATTTGGTAAATACAGAGAGGAATATATTTCCTGAATATCGAAAATAACTTTCTCGTAATCTAAAACAACACGTTTACTGTACACAGCATAGGCCTTCATTTTCTATCTCTTAAAGAGTTCACTGTCAGATTGGATGGGAGAAGAATCCAGTGCACCAGCCATTGCACTTCTCTTTAAGACTAAACCTTTACTTTAATTTATACATTAAAAGCATGGAAGGAACAGTTTACTGTGTAGCCAAATGGGACACCTTTGCAGAAAAGCTTCAAAATATAAAATGAAAAACAAAACCACAAATACACATTGTCTATTCACATGGAATTTTAATGCATTCAACATAAAAATATTTTAGCCGTACTGATGAGCAGGTTAACCAGACTCAAGCACACCGCACAGTGGTTCATTTGCCAGTACTATTAAGTTAGTGCCGGGTTCAGTGCCTATGTAGTGTTGGAAAAGTGAACTAAGTGAGAAGAATAACATGAACAACTTGCAAGCTGAATCATTGATTGATTGAGTTTTGTATCTAGACAGATCGTGTAACCTCGGTATCTTCATCTATAAATTGAGACAAATTATACCTGTCTATCAAAAATTAGTGTTCCCAAGATCAAGTTTGTTTTAACTGAGGGATATTATTTGGAGATCTTTATATTAATTTGCTTTTAAATATCTCTAGTCTTATTAATAATAAATCATAATCTTGGAGTGTCAAAAAATTCAATTTACTCTCTAAAATACAGTGATGTGTAAATGCCATTTGGATTAATTGTAATTCACTTCTGGAGGAACTTTTATTATTTTAACAGAGTACCTCAAAGAGTTCAAGTTTCTGGTAGACACTTACAAATATGATACTATAATAGCATAATAACAAGACCAGCAAATGTGTTTAAAGACAGTTCACTAAAAAAAGTCAGAAACTTTAAAAAATTATCTTTAATATCTTAGTTCTCTAGAATGACAAAAAAAAATTGAGAACCAGAAAAAGTAGAAAGGAGGAAGGAAGGGATTAAACTAATTTAATTGATTGGCAATTAAGTTCTAGGGATTTTGCTAGGCATTCCATGTATACATATATATAATTCTGTCATGTTGAGATTTCATATAATTTATCTTATTTAGCTACTTCAGTGTTTGAAAAGAAGTAAGGTTTATGTAACTTACATAGGTTTTTAAGGACCCACAGTTACAAGACAGTGCTTGGAATATAAGCAATGGTTGATTAGTTCTCTGTATGGCTCTTTGTATCACTTTGGTGTCATCTAAAACTCTCTTCCAGGGAATAGCTGCGGACTACAAAACGCCTTTTCTAAAGGTTGATGTTGTTGATAGTGTAGTTGAGTTAATCCAATGAACCAGTTCTACATAAAATATCTCATAGTTCATGCAGACAGTCTCAGATCCCTTTGACAGTATGATGGAACATCATTCAGAAAACGCCATCACATAAGCATGCTAAATTTTAAACGTGAAACACATGAATGTAAAACAGTGGGCTGCTGCAGCCCTGCTGTTTATTTTCTAAAGCTTTGTGGGTTCCAGGAAAAACCTGATCTCGAAAAGCTACTATTCTCAAGTTGTTATTCTGTGTGATGAGAAACTTCCATGAACTGAAGTTTTCCCCAGGAAATTCACCCTTGGATTGAGATGTTGCGTGAAACCCCTTGGCCACTCTATTGGTGTGCTTGTGCAAGCCCTTCTTGCTGAGCAAGATCATCAGAGAGAACGTCTTGAAGTCCTTGTGCTCAGCTGTTGCCATGGGAAACTAGCCCAAGTGCTGCTCTTTCTTTTTATTATTTCATGACACAATCATAAGAGAATAACAATAATTAATGTATTGTGCATTGTTATCTTCAAAATACTGTGGCTATTCAGAGTACCTGATGTGGGCAAAGAAGATTCTCTCTGACATCAAAGAAACAAACAGGTATTAACACAAAACTAGTTGTACTTTTTTCAGGGAATTTAGAGAAACTAGTAGTACAGATAAAGTAAATTAGTATAGATATTAAAATGTTTTGAAACAAAAAATAGGTGTTTCGGGGCACCATGCACACATCTCCCCAGTTCCTGTTTGTCTGTCTGTTGTCTGTTCCTCATTGGCATGTGTGTACCTCGAGATTCTCACGTAAGAGAAACCATGCAGTATTTAAACTTGTGTATCTGCTTTATTTCACTTAACGTTATGTTCTCAAGTTGTGTCAATTTACTTTCGAATTCATCAACTTTAATTTTTCATGGTAGAGTAGGGCTCCACTGAGCATAAATGACACATCTTTTCTTCCATTCATCTTTCAATGGGCAGATACAGTACTACCATGATCTAACTGTTGCAAATTGTGCTGCTTTAAACATGGGCATGTATGATAATTGTATGATAATTTAAACTCTTCTGGGAAGAGGCCTAAAAGGAAGATAGCTGAGTTGATAGTTTCTACTTTTAATTTTGTGAGTGATCTGCACACTTACCTCCATAGTGGTTGGACTAATTTAGACTCCCACCAATAATGTAGATGGGCTTCTTTTTCACCGTAGCCTCACCAGCATTTGTTGTTGTTAGATTTTTTGGATGATGGAGATTCTTTCAGAGATAACATGGTATCTCAGAGTAGTTTTAATTTGCATTTCTCTACTAGCAAATGATGTTGAGCACTTTTTCCACATATTATTGGCTATTTGTACTTCTTCTCAATAAACTAATTTTTATTCAAGTGCCTAATTTGCGTTTATGGGAGTTTGGTGGAATCAGTGCATAAAGCAAATATTTGCTCTCTGTAATTTCATATAAACAAAAATAAATAGTAAGCTTAATAGATTACTATTTATGATTTATAAAAAAATTGTAAGTGCCAGAGAAACACACAAAATAAAATAATAGGGATCAGAAGTGCTGGAGCTGGGCTACAATTTTAATAGGGTTCTCAGGGCAGGTAGACCTCCTCGATAAAGTGATGTGTGAGCAAATATGAAAATGAAAATATTAAGAGTGAATCCCCAGTTTTTTGTCTAAAATACCGGAAAATTGAAAATGGCATTAGCTAGAATGAATGAAAATCTAGATTCAATGATGTTTTGAAAAGGGATTAGGAGTTACACTTTTAAAATGATGTATCTGAGATCTACACTAAACATTTTACAAAAGTCACACAAGTGTCTGAATACACATGAGTCTGGAAGAACAGGAAGCTTTTGATGTCATCAGATGTGAGTGTGAAAGCTAAGATTCTAGACAAGAGGAACAGCAAAGAGAAACGAAAAAATGGGCTGTGTGAATAGGAAAGTTGAAAGAAAACCAAGAGGAAGTACGGAAAACTACAAAAGAAAGTCATGAAAGGCATGGTGATGTTTCAGTTCCGTAAGAGTATAACAGAGCTGAATGCCTACTGCCTTGTGATATCACATCCACCAAAATATATAAGCACGAGGTGTTACTTATACATTTGTGGTGATGCTCATGTCCATAAAACTACTCACCAGAAGGTGATTTTTTCTGTCCCATAAATTATAGCACATATAACTACGTGAAGTACATAATACTTGACAATAACAATAACCTACTGCTACTGATCTTTGTATTTATGTTACTCTTTACTGTTTCTTTAACAATGTACTTCTAGTTATATAAAGAAATCTTGCTATGAACGGTACACTTCGCTTCACCAGCAGCAGTGTCATACAAGGGCAACTGTATCTCCTCATTGCATCGAGAGGCCACAGTGCGGGATTGATCTGGACTCTCCGGGTTTGGGTAAGTGCACTCAGTGGAGTTGGCACAATGCTGAAATGGCTTAAAGACACATTGTTGAGCATGCGTCCTTGCTACGAAGCAACACACATTATGTATTATAGCAGTGAAGAAGGCATTGCGCTGAGGTAGGGATGACCGACTCCAATGCTGCTGCTAGGTCAATAAAGATGAGGCCTGAAAATTACTAGGGTTAGAAATGAAAGGAGGACACGGCTACTTGTGTTAAGAGTAGTTAATGGGGAGGGTGGAGCTAGGAAGCAAAAACTTGATTTGAGTATGTTTGTAAAGAATAAGAAGAGGGATTTTATAATATTCTAAAGGAGGTCACTGGAAATAAGAAGAAATAAAAATATGTAGAAAGGTAATTTGAATTCTAGATCATACACAGCTTCAGTGTTGAAATTTTTAATTGAATTTTCATATTTGTAAATTTGAAAATCTATATTACTGAAAATATTACACTTATAAGAAAATTTCTCTTAGATTATAAATTGACACATTATCTAGTAATGGATCCATTAATCTAAATGTATCTTTTAAAATGTCATGGCCATAGCTCAAGTATTAAAACCTATAAGCATAATTAAACCATGAAAGAGAATAATAAATAAATAAATTTATGTTTTATATACCATGAAATATTTTTAGAAATCTCTTTACTGTCATAAATCTGGCTTATTAATCAATAAAATTATTTACCTGCTTCTCTTAGATTTACATTTGTTTAAGATTCACATATAATTAAACAAATTGTAGTGTTGTAATCACCTGGTAAAATTCTCATATAGTCATAATGCAATAAACTACACTAACTTCCCTTAAAGCAGACACAAGATGGAGTGTAAATTTTATAAGTGCCATTATAAAATTTACCCACCTAAAATGAGGGAAGAGAGTCAAGCTTCACAGACTGTAACTGGTAAGAGCCTCTAACTCTGCATGATCAGTACACAGCCGTCATCAGCTGTAATTCTCTCAAAGGTGATTTTGGGCTCACAGCCATGCTGGTGGTGTAGTCAGGGCACACTGGGGGAACAGTTTCAAGTACTGGTGTGGGGTTGCAGATGCCCGCCGCGCATAGGAAGACACCAACAGACACTCACTCATGCAATTCGCAAGGGGTCTTTATTATCCAGGCATGCGTGGGGCTCACTGAACACACAGGAACAGAGAGCCCCGAGTTGGGCCCGAGCAGGGCTTATATGCTTTAGAACAAAGGGAGGAGGGGTTTTTGCAAGCACGGTTACAGAAGCAGATAGCATTGGTTACTTTAAAGGGGCTTTTACATTCATTGGGGGAAATAGCTACATGGAGGTCTGGGGTTAGTGGCAGAGGTTGTTTCCTAATATGGATAGAAGTAGCCCAGGAAAGGTATATTTTACAAATTCCTTAGTCATGAAGTTTGTCCTTATCTTCACAGTTCAGGCCCTCTGGTTTACTCTGTCCTTGGGCGGCTACACATTGTAACAGCTTAACTCCCGGAAGGGGGAAAGGAGGGTGGTTTAGCACAGCTCATGTATCATTGTTACTAGAGAAAATTTCTCTTACATTCCCCCCTTTTTGTTTTGTAAATCTCTAATCTTAGAGATTGGGGTGTCT
>PVLD010029862.1:0-17518 GCA_004027595.1 Dinomys branickii
GGGAAGGGAAGGGGAGGGGAGGGGAGGGTAGAAAGGATGTAGGAAGAAAAAGAGGAAGGAGGAAGGAAAGAAGAGAGAGAAGGAAGACAATGTCTGGGAATATTACTCTTGTCGGCCAGTACATGTGAAGTTATATTGACTATCAGCAATCAAAACCCAGAAAGCAATAATTGTACTATTCTGAAAGTACTTCAGAATGTTTTATGGTTGGTATCAAGATGGAAGACACTTTAATGCCCAGAATAACGTGAAATGCACCTCCATGGGGAAAAGTGCTAGAAATAAGAGTGCCGGGGAGATGTGGAGCTGAGTAATTTAGGGGGATGTGGGGGCTCAGCAACTGGAAGTGCCTTTGTGGAGATGTGTAGGGTCCTTGTGAAGTTTTCAGATGTCACATCTACATATTCACAAAGAAATCAACATAAAACAAAGTCTAGGTACATTGAATTATCATTATATGGTGGCATACAAATTGGAAATATAAGAAGATAAAAAGATTAAAAGAAGTTGTGGAAGTGTAAACTAACTTTAAAAGAATTTAGAGTTTTTTGTATGTATAGTGCTTACTTGATTCTGCTATTTTGTCTTAGTTACTTTCTTGCTGCTGAGATAAAATACCTGACACCCAGAGTTAAAGGAGAAACAGTTTATTTTGGCTCACAGTTTGTAGAGGTCTCAGCCCATAATGGGCAGGCTCCAAGGCACAGTGGCATAGCCGAGGGGAATCACGGGGCAGGCAGGAGGCAACAGAAGACAAGCAGCAACAACAGAAGTAGCAACAGCAAGAAACGGCAGCAGCCTTTCAAGCCCTTCCATTCCATCCGGGTCACCCAACCCTGGGGTGGGTAGTACTCACACTCAGGGATGGCTCCCTGAATCCCAGAATCACACACCATGGATCCAGCCACCTCTGGAAAGCCCCACCTTTGAGTGTGTGAGGCTTTGGGGAAACATCTGGACATGCGTAAATAAACCAGAAAATTTCAATATACAAGAAATTAAATTTTGGGAACACCATGAAAGCTGATTTCTCTATGAATTACCATGTACACCCTTAAAATTTTAATATATTTAGAGTGAAGATAACTTTCCTAATTGTAAAGCATAGAACATTCCAATAATTTAAGTCCATTTATCACCATTTTCATGCTCTATGAATTAGATTTCAGGATTATATCTTACATAAGAAATATCCCATAACACATTGGTATGTTTTGATTATAAAATGATACAAAATTCAAAATCATAAAGAAAAAATCTTTTGTATTTATATTTATCAGTTTTGATGCTTTATTTCCTAAAGATTCAAGTCTTTATAAGTTATTCAATACCTTTCAGCTCAAATAGTTGTCTTTATAATTTTTTAAAAAATAAAATTCTTTGGGCAATTTTTGAAAAAATATTCTTTAATTTAAAATTATCTTCATTTTTTATTTTATTCTTGAAAATGTTTCTATAGATTTCTAGGCTGAGATTTATTTTTTGTAGAATCATAGAAATATTGTTCATGATTTCTGCTCTTTTTGCTAATAAACTAGATTTTAACCAAGACTTTCAAAAATGTATGCTTCCAGTAATTTGACTGTGATAAGACTTAGATATGCTTCCAGTAACCAAAGTATAATACTTGGTTTTCTGTTTGTTTATCCTGCTTATAGTTCACTGATTTTATTGAATCTCAAACTATTTGACTTGGATGTGCTTCTAGTAATTTCACTATTTTTTAAGTGGTTCCCTTTTTGTTTACCTTACTTAGAGTTCACTGCACTTATTGAATCTCAAACTATTTGCCATTTACCAAATTGGAAAGAAACTCATCGTTAATTTTAAATATAATTTTATTTTATATGTCTTTCTATTTCTTTTCCACTTCTGTTTTTCAGTACTTTTCAGAGTACATGATTTATATTCACCCATCTACAAGGTAATTACTCCTTCATTTGTCTGCTCTTAACCCCATTTGGAGATTACTTACTTATAAACATGTTTTATAGACACTATACACCTCCCTAATTCATTGTTCTGTTTTGTGTTGAGATAGTTTATCAACTTGTTCAATATGAGTGCATTTTTCCTATATTCTTTAAAATATCGATATTAACTGCCCTAATCTGTTAGCAAATGGCAACACATAGATCATTCCTTCTGTTTCCTCTTAAGATTATTTTTCCTGATTTTTATATTTATGTGTTGGTTAATTCTAAGTTTTAGCATGAACATAGAGATCTTGCATTGTATATTCCTCTGAAATGTCTCCCACTCTGAAGTATTTTGATTTCTAGACATTTAGCTTTTTTGCATTCAAACCACAACCATACTGAGCTACATGTCTTGTTCAAATTTTAAGTTGATGAGAGAGACATTATCTGCTCAAAAAATATGGAAAAAGGAGATAAAAAGATGAGCCACAAAAATGAAACATAAATGGCTTTCAACTCTTTGGAAAATATAACTAACTTACTCATAATAAAATAAAAAATTAAGACTCATTACACCAAGACCTAAAGTCATATAAGCTTTATTTACTAATGGACAATATTAGTGATTGCTTGGAGAAAGTATTTTTTGGGGGACAAAAGTATGTAGAAGATAAGGAATACTGATGTAGGTTCTCTGAAATTAGTGATCAGGTGAGTAAAATGGAAAAAAAGAGGTTGATACCTCTCACACACTTTTGGATGTCTTTCCAGGGTACTGAGTTGCTTAGAATAATGAGTTCAGAACTTGTAGAGGCTCTATATATTTCTAAAAAATACTTAGAGAATGATATTCATAATATATCCTAGATATGTTACTACTTTCTGAGTGGACAGAATAATATAATTTGTTTCTGCAGCGTTATCAGGTGCTGTACATAATTTGCAATATCCCACTGGCCATGCCAACTCCACAGGAAGAATCTGAGCTATCAACAAAACTCGAAACTCTATCAGGATGTTAGTTCCTCTTCACACAAGCATTTCGCTATTTTATTGTAACTTCTTGTATAGGTACAACCATTTATATGATGAAAATAGCACATAAGCTTAAACTTTTATTTTCTGTTACATGAGAGTTTTATAGATTTATAAGGACAATACATTTCAAGACAGCACAGTGTGCAGGAGCACTACATACATATTATAAACATTACCTATCTATTGATCTATCATCTATGTGAAGCATTAGGTCTAATAGGAGTGAGAATGACTGATGCCACTCTGCATGATAAAAATAAATATTATTCTCATTTATTTAACAAAGTCACAGGGAAGGAATGCAAATTCATACAATTACTGGAAATGGAAATATAGATATTTAGAAATGTGCATGTGATTTCATATCTGAGAAGTTACTTGAAAGTAGTAAGAGAAATGATGCTCATATATTATTTATTTGGTATAATCAAGAGTTGGATACTTGTAACAAATTAATTCACAATACCAAAATATTGTGCACCTGTAAAGTACAATAGAGAAACAATTTCAGTTGTGACAATGAAAATCAAAATATTTTATTGAATGAAATGAGCAAGTGCACAGAATGCATAGTCTATTTTACAAGAGGACAACTGGTGAATAAAAATTGAACATATTTAATTGCACTTTATTACATAAACCTTAAAAGGAATATATATTTTTTGGGAATATATATTCCCAAAACAGTGCTTGATAATATACTGGGAGAATTGTCAATGTTGCAAAAATGGGCTGCTATACAGAGAAAAACATGGCTGATTCCCACTGTATGTTTTAAATTTTAATTACATAATCCTCTGCATGTATTAATAGAAAATTTAAATTTAAATTGAGCTAAAATACAATTGAGACCTTTGCCTAGAAACCAAGTCTTGAAACTTTTGAATATAAAGTGTGTTTTGCACCTTCTCATGGAAAATTTCACATAGAGCTGTTTATAACCAAAAAAGCTATTAGCACAGAAACAACCAATTGTGAATAAAAGGCTGAATTTTTATTAATCTCTATTGCAAAATTTATACTGTGCAGCGTTGTATGGCTTAATCCCTGTAACATTATTAAAGTGCCAAAACAGCCACACATAAACAGTGAAATGATATGACAAGAAATTTCCTGCCTAGAATGAGAAATCATACAAAAGTTGTCTATTTGTGTGTGTTAAAGAAACACCACCAGAATAGGAAAGAAATAAATCTAAGGTTTTGCAGCAAGACAGGGTTTGAGGAAGCTTAGAAAAACTATCCCCTCCCACCAATTTCTCAACAACAAAACACACTCATTCCACATGTCAAGGAAATTTATCTTGCATAAATTCAGCAAACACAGTGCAATTCTAAGTACAGGGTTCTAGTTCTAGTTAATTGCTCTTAACACCTGCCCCATATCCTGTATGCTACCTTAAATATTCACTATTCTAAAAGTAATGCTAATACTTGGATTTGTAGCTGATGAAACTGGGACATATAAATTATTTTTTCCATCACTTTTTTATAAAGAGAACTGGTACCAAAATGCCCACATAAAAGGATTTAGAGAAGGAAGCAACTGATTTAGAACGTGGCTGAGAATGTAGGAGGGGCATTTGAAACAATTATTCCTTAAGAAAAACACTTTTAACTCATACTTTTCATTTGGGTAGTTTGGCAAGTGGCAGATGAAAGTGACACTGTATTATAAAACAGGATATGAGGAATGATTAAAAACTACAAAGCATATTTAAAGTTTAAAAGAACTATTACAGTAAAAGATGTTTCCATTAATTTCTCCTCAAAACACATCCCTTGTTTCAAACACACTAATTCCATTATTTTTACCTCTTTCTGAAGCAGTTCCAGAAGTCTTCCCAGAGTGTCTTTAGTTGGGATCTCCTGGTGTCTTGAGGTCTTACACTGATTCAAAAGTTTTGCCTTTTATGGTACATTTGACTTTGCAGAAGACCAAAGTCACACAGCGCCAGACCTGGTAAGGCGCGTGAGGACACACTATAATGTTTACAAGAGCCTGCTTTTCCACTGGGTGGCATTTTAGCAGCTATATTCACTGTACTTTTTTTTCTCTTGCACCTCGTACCTTAGTCACTTTGTGGTCACTGGTTACAAGTGGTTGGCAGCCCAATTTGAAATAGAAGATTGATTGGTTTGGGCTCATGGTAATTGTTCATGGTGTGCTGGCTCCAAGGCAGATAATTCCTGGTAGGCCAGGGAGGGAGATACACTTTTTCAATCACGCCCAAGTAACCTGCCTTTTCTTACCAGGCTCCAACCCTTAACAAGAAGTCAGCTGAATTGTCTCCATCATTTAATTACTGACTGGAAGCCCCAAAAGTCAATTATCTAAGCCATAAAAGCTCCTAAAGATTTGAAGGAGGACCTGCAGAACTGCTTCAGATAGTTCCAGTATAATGGAATAGGTCTTCTTGAGGTAAGCGGGTACTTTAAGGAAATTAATGGCCAAGTGTCTTAGTGTAACACACTCTTAAATTTAAATATTCACTGTATGTTTAGATCATATTTCTTTGTTACTCACTGTAAATCATTTAATAAATTAATAGATACATTGATGATTGAAATATTGTAAATAAAGATAATAGATGACATTTAGCAATTTCTACGAATTTAGTTAGTGTACTAAGTTTGTGTATAGTATAAATGTCTTTCATTATATATAGCTGGAAATCATAACCAGTGTGAAAAATAAATTTTGTTTTTTATTTCTTATTTTAATATTTTATTTAATTTTTTAAAAAATGAAGATATATCAGTTCTATCAACACAAATGTAGTGAATAACAGAAAAGGGCATAAAATACAAAACAAATTAGAATTGGCTTGTCAGGTCTTTTGACAAGCTTCCTATTTCTGTTTTAAAAGATTTATTCATTTAATACATTTAATACATTATTTTGAAAAATACAACTCCATATTAAACTATATAATCTTTTATTATTTTTTCCATATTTGGATTTTAGCTATACAAAAAAGAGATTGATAGCTTTTACTGAAATTACTATGTGAATAATGATAATTATTGTCATAATATTTTACTTGCTGTTAGGAATATGATGCTTATGATGTATTAACTATACATTAGAGTTGGCACGTGTAATATTATTTAATCTAGAAAGACAAACATAATTTTCCACATAAAATGAATTAGGGGTTTGCAAAAATATCTCATCATGTACCTGTACTCTGTGAATCTGTGCTCGCTCTCTAGGTATCTAGGAAATATATTGGCGGAAGGTGTAAATCATGTCACCCTCTTGCTTTTAAGACCCTACTATTTTATTGCTTATTTTCTTCTACGACATGTCCGCATGACTGAAAAAGTCTCTCCAATATTTTGTTCAATAACTTTATTTGAAATAACAATTTTAATAGAGCTGTCACATTTTAATGATTTATCATGTCAGGCAGTTATGATCCGTCTAAAGTCTTCCTCCTTGTCTTACCCCAATTATCCCCAGTCTGTCCAGCGAGAAGGTGAAATGAATAATGTCAGTGACTTAATGAGTAAGACAGGGTGCATCATTCTATTTTAGCCTCCAATAAGCTAATTTAAATGACTCTCTTGTCCGTTTTCCCATGACTCAATTTGCAGCACACGATCATATTCATACTACCAGCAAGGAGATTGTAGCAATAGTTGCTGCTACACGTAACTCATTGAAAAGAGAATATCTGAAGAACTTTTGGTAAAACAAAATATTACTTCTTAAATGTATTGGGGGAGAACAAACTATTTCCAAAAGTCCAAACAAAAGGTAATCATAGTCTTCTTTGTGCTATAAATTTCTAATGTGTCTCCAAAACATTCAATGTAATAAAAACATAATTACAGAAGTCATAACAGCCAAGTTTTATATTAAATCAGTTTCCTAACATAATTAAAAGCTTAAAACCCATTTTAAGACCTAACAATTTAAAGCACTTTATGGATTATTGTTTGAGGTAACCATATAGTATATTCAGTTTTGTGAGATGCTCATGTATCAAAATTCACAAAACATATATAAATGCAAATAATAAAATACACGCTCAAACATATAGTAGCTTCTCTAATTAATATATTTTATCTCCTCAGAAATGCCTAGGGCTCTTCAGCAGTCTATGTACTTCTCTTACTTCAAAACCTAAATCTTGTACGAATTCTGACCGTTTTTGTTTATAAATGATAACGTTTTACTGTTGCTAGTTTTGAAATTAATATTTAAATACAACTGTGTTGTGTGCCGCATCTGGTAGCTTTGTCTCTTGCTCGGCTTTAATTTGGCGTAGTCTTCTGAGTTGGTATGTGAAGCTGTAGCTTGTCACTCTTTGTTTCTTGCCCATTTCCTAGTCCGTCTACTCTTGAAATTCATTTGATGTTTGTATTTGCTTATTTTCCCCAGTTCTATGAATTATGAATAAGACTCATGTATAAATAATTCTTGGATTTTATGAGCAGTGATTTTTCTAAGAGTAAAATTCCCAGGCTGCAAAGGGCTCACTAGTAGTTGAACTGAACTAAATCTCTGGCTCCCCAGAATTACTGCTAACAGAACCTTGGTTAATGGCGCAATGGAAAGCTGCCGTCATCTCATCTCCAGCATTTCTCTTGTTGCCGGGTTGGTTGCGATGCTTCAGCTTCAGGTTTTCACCTCAATCTAATCAGATCACACAAAGTCTGGAGGCCTGCCCAACACCATAAGGGAGTCCAGATTTCCTACGAAATGTGATGCATTTTGACAAAAGAATGGCATGAAACTGAGATAAAATAATACATTTCTTTTCTTTTATTTCTCCTATTCTGAACAGTGGTTGCATAAAACCTCCCTAGAGAAAATATATTTGATGAAATGAAGAGTTATATTTCTTGGGAGTTTATATAAAACTCCACAGTTATTGTCCTGTTTCAACTTTCCTTTTTCTTTGACTCTTTCAAACATTAAGTGTGTCTACTTCCCTTCGAAACAAGGTTTCAATTCCACAGCTATCAAAGTCATCAAGAAACCTCCTCACCTCTTACCTCATTCGGGTGACTCTTCACTGATTTCCGTTTTCTGACAATATCAAAGTAGTAAAATGACATTTATTTTTAATTCTTTTTTATTGCCATTTTTAATTGCTTTTTTATTGCTATATTGCCCTTGAACTCACATTCTTAACTACATCAGAATATAGAGTCTATGGGATCACAGCATGAGCCACTATCTAGTTTAAATTGTTGACTGTATTTTTCTGAATATTAGCTGGTGTCAAAAATGTATAAACTATTCCTATATCTTCTGCACCATATCACTTCTTGATGCTTTCCTCTTTTCTTCTTTAGCTGTGCCTTTTATTTACATGAGCTCTTCATATTTATGTAATACTGATATTCATAATTTGTCAGTTATGAGATTAATACAGTATTTTCATTTATGGCTTATATTTTTACTTTCCCTATGTTCTATACCCAAAGAAAACCTGTAGTTCTAATGTTATATTTATCAATCAAAATATTTTGTTATATTATATATATTTTTTGTCTTTTTTGAGAAATCATCTACAAATTATGAAGATATTCTCCTCTACTGAACTCCAACATTCTGATAATTCACCTTTACACTGAAGTACTTAATCCATTTGGAGTAAATGTTTTGCTATGTTTTAAGATAGAAATATAAGCTTAACATTCATCCTTACAAAAGCTTTCCTATACACATGGACCATAAAATCTACTGCAATATCAAGTTTAGATAATGTTTCTTGATTCTGTGTGCCACACTAGTCTATGCTGTATTCCTGATCATAGATTTTATTGTCTTTCTTAGTAATCCCTATAATGAACCATAGTATTTGCCAGCTCAAGTTCTATATTTCTCCTGTTTTACTGGCTAGAGATGCAGAAGCTATCTTGAGTTCGTAAACATTTTCAAAGAGAGTCTGATCCTAACACTGCTAAACTGTTGACAGAAGGTGAGAATCTGCTCATTGAGATTTCATGGTATATGAAAAACAGACTCTTCTTATGTTAAAGTCAGTGTTTTTGAGTTTTGTTGTATGCTATGATCTATTGCTAAATGACAAAACTCCTTTGTAAGAATAATTTCTAGATTTGAAAGTTTGTTTTACTAGGGAGGTTAGGCTGTCATCCAGTGCATCCTATTTGTTTAAAACTTGAACCATAAAAATGGAATATAAGTCAGCCTCAGCAGGGATAAATGTCGGCGGAAAATATGCTAAAAGAAATAAATCAATTACAAAAGTAAATATTGCATTAGTCTTATGTAAGTTACTTAGAATAATCAAAATCATTGAGGTACAAAGTACAGTGTAATGATTAGGTGCTGGGTTGTGGGCAGCTGGATTAAGGAATTATTGTTTATTGGATGCAGAATTTCAGTTTTATAAAGTATAAAGTGATCTGGACATAGAAAGTTGTTGAGTTGTTTTAATTTGTGAATATGTTTAATATCTTGACAACTACTCTTCAGAATGATTGTTTCAATTTTTATAGTTCTGTATACTATAAACATATTTTATAAAAAATTGGATAGTTATTTCTGAACATTCCCAACTCTTTCACAAGGTGGTTCCAGACGTACATGTTTTCATGTCTGTATTATTAGACTAGCACATGTCCTGTGTACTGGGACTCACTTCACATCTCAAATTCAAAAGTCAGTTATGAAGTGGATAGAGGCATCAGTAACCTTTGCCCTAAAATAGTGAGATGCACAGAGCTTAGTGCCAGCCAAGTGCTTCATCTTCTAAGCACACCATCAAAACAGACTAAAAATGTGTGTTCCTCAAAAGAGTTAATTCTCTAATACCACCAGCGAGAAATACCTGAATGTGCAAAGTGGCTTCTCTCATGTTTGTTTTAAATGGCAATTTCCCCAGTAAAGCTGTTTTTCCTTTACTTCAGTTTATTCTTCTTTCTGATGTCTTAAGGATTTTGGCAGACTGTCTGGTTCAATGTGACTACCTTTCTAGAATTTCACACTGTGGTGAATCTATTCTTTTAGAATCATGGCCGTCATCCTAAATACAAGATAACTGTAAACAACGATATTTCTTCAAAAGAGACAACAAGACAGGGAAACCAATTTAAGGACAAATTGAATGGATGAGAGTATGTTTCATAAAATACCTAAATAGTTTTCTTTTTTTCTTTTAAAGATAAAAGAATGAAAACATATTAACAAACACTCTTACATTTACAAAATAACACAAAAACAATACAAGTAATACAGAATCTCAGACAAGGTGATAGGAATTAACAATGGTTGTTGTGTTACATACTGATATCTTCAAACTGGTTACTCAGATAAACAAATATAAGCACGTAAGATTTGATTTCTGTGCAGCTTAACCAGTAATAGGTTAAATAGTTTTCTTATGCACTATTACCAGTTAAACTGCACAGAAATCTACTGTATTCAAAAGTATGAACCAGACTCTAATTTAGCAATTTGCATATCTTAAGTTGTTAGTGGTAATATTAAATCACTTAGGTTTTCATATAGCAGTAGGGGAAAAACCTGTACAAGAAACATCCACTGACATGTTCATAATTTCCACACCATTGACACATGCCAGTCTTATGCATGTCCCTGAATATTGTTTTTTATAGAGACATTCTTACAGAAATATATCTAGCAACATGGAAAAAAATCCCTAAGAGATCATTTCTTGATATAATTTTAGAAATGTATAAATTATTTTAGTTATGTGTCTTTGCTTCATGTTATCTGATGAGGAGATATGACATAAATATAAGCCAGAAACATGGTTCCTGTTTCTGGTTTCTTGGAGAGTCTCTAAACCTCTTGCAATTTCCTAAGAGATTTTGGTCATAGTAACATTTTATATATAGCTCTTAAACCATGCTGAGACACCTGGGTGATAGGAACATGTTTTGTTCTAATTTAGTAAGCTTTGGAGGTCTCCTAAATAACTTCAAATTGGGAAGTGGCCACCAGAAGCACCAAATCATGATTGGAAATTTACTACTTACAAGTTGGACGTATACTCCAGGGAGTAAACAGGGTTGAGATTGTGAGAATAAATGATCTTAGGGTTCAGAGGACTTACTAACTGGTCAATGATTTTGCATACCAGGACCACGGTGTGCACCTCAACTGTACAGGAATAGAAGATCTTGAGCTCTCCACCCCTCCAAATCACAACTTATATACCTCTAATTCTGTCTATGTATCTGTATCTTTTATAATATTCTTTAACATAAATGAATACGTGTAGGGACTCAATTCCATGAGGCCTGTGAAATGTTCCAGCAAATTATCACAACTGGCAAAGTTATGGGAGTTCCTTGGTATCCAACTCTGAAAGAAATGTAGTACGTGGCCCGTTATTCATGGCTGGTGCCACCACTTAGGGCAGTCTTGCAGGATGAGGCCCTTTAATCTGTGAGGCCTAACACTAAATCTTGGTAGCTCATTTCCAAATTTATTTATAATATAGGGCACCCAGTTGGTATCTGAGGTTTTGGACAATTGGCTGGTATGGGAGAAAAAGAAAAGAAAAAGTCCACATATCAAATACACCCATAGAATAATTTTCCTTTGCGAGACAAGTATTTTTCAGAAGGAAATCTTTATATTTTCTTGACTCAGAGTTGGGAATTTATATCTATCCAGGCATCTGTCCATTTCTCCTGTGCTTTCTGTCTTATTACAGTACAGATTGGCAAAGTGGACATCCATGTTCTCCCAGAGGCCCCCAGGGTCTGCTGTCACTTTTACCCTTTTCGTTCTTAATTGCATGAATTTGAGTCTTTTCTTTCCTTCTGTTGATGAGGTTGTTTAAGGATTTATCAATTTTATTTAATCTTTCAAAAAACCAATTCTTCTATTCATTGATTCTTTTTATTTTTTTCTTAGACTCAGTTGCACTAATTTCTGCACTGACCTGTACAATTGCCTCTTTTCTACGGACTTTGATCTTGACTTTGTCTTCTTTTTCAGGAATTTTGAGGTTTAACACTAAGTTTATTTGAGCTTGTTCCTGATTTGAGAATTTACTGCTGTAAATTTCTCTCATCGGACAGCTTTCACTGGGTCTCATAAGTTCCAGTATTTTGTACTGGTGCCATCATTTAATTGTAGATACTGTTTAATTTCTTCTTTAATTTCATCTGTGACTCATTGTTTTTTCAGGAGGGTGTTATTCAGTTTCCATGTGTTTTTGTGGTTTCTTTTGCAATTCATTTCCAATTTCATTGCACTATATTCATATAATACGCATTGGATGATTTCAATTCCTTTGCATTTATATAGCAGGTTCTATGGGCTAGCATGGGGTTTATTTGGGAGAAAATCCCATGCACAGCTGAGAAGAATGTTGTTGGGTGGAACAATCTTAATGTATTGGAGTACCGCTCATCCATAAAGAAGGACAAGCTTGAGACATCCAAGCTTGAGTGGATGCCCCTTGAGACCTTACTCCTAATACATTATCTGATATACACATGCTAATGTTACATTGTCTTTCTGGTGTGAGAAAGTGTAAACAAGAACCAAAATGTTTAATAGATATTGTGAATTAGGAAGAAATTGTTCTAAAGGAAATGGGGCCTAGGGAGAGGAAAGAAAAAATTAAAAGAATGATAAAGTGGAAACAAACATTTATAAATAAGGAGGGGAACAGAGGTTAGTTAAAGGGAGGGAAGAGGAGTGAAGGAAAAAAGGAGGACCAAGATATATCATGTAAAGGTACGAATTTCCCATGGTGAATGTGAATTGTGCCAATCCACACAAGAAATATATGCTACACACATGTACTAATACAATTTAAAGACACAAATAAAAAGAGGGACTTGAGTTCATTCCAGGCCCAAAGTGTTTGCTAACCATAGAAATATATCCCTATGAGTACTTTCCTAACAGAATGGAGGAGGCTGAGCATTTTCTACTGACTGGTATCTCATTGTTTCACTATTAACTACAGGAAGATGAATAGAAGCCCAATCACATTTCATACACAGTCTCTCGTAGGGCTGGAAAAATGCTTCAGGGAAAACAACAATGAAATGTACCAATGATTGAAGTAAGAAGTCAGAAGCCAGGAAACTGCACAAGTGTGACTTAAATCGAGAATTGGTCTGGGGTGGGATAGGTGAGCAACACTGCAACTCAGTCCCGTCCCTGCTGCTGCAGGATGGTGACAAGAACCTCTGCAAGAGCTGTAAAATGAAAGGTTAATGAAACAAGCTACAGCTCTGTGTTATTTGAGCTGGTTCTGAAGCCATGAGGAATATAAATCTGTTTCTTTTTCCAACTCTCATTCTATTTCCCACACCCCTGACCATGTCTATATGTCTAGAAGGTTTCTCTGTACCAGAACTCCGTTAACATGCTTATGACTACAGTTACTGTTTACCGTTATTACCAGGCGGGGACACACTAAGAGGCGCTGCCATAAAGTTTCAAGTTCAAACCAATTACGTCTTGTTTCCCACTGAGCTGCTACATGATAACTGCTACTGAGTGTCATTTCCTAGTAACTCCTTTAAAAATTTTTTCGACTGGCCTGAGTCGCTAGATTTCTAGGTGGAAGTCACAGGATTAGGGTAAGAGAAAACCTGTTTGTGCCGATGGGCACCGACCCACACACTCCATCCATCATGGAACTATGACCTATACCCTGGAGCCTAAAGTTTCAGGGTCAGAAAGTTTAAACTTTTCCAAAGGATCACAGAATAAAGTCAATTTTACTTTCTGTATTTCTTTCCTGCTCTCAGACTGTCAGGGATACACACTATGGATTTTGCTTGGTTCAACATTTATGTGGTATTGCTAAGAACAGATTCACCTTACAGAATGTTATGCATGGGGCTCAAATCCCAGCAATAGTCATTCCACATTACATCAAGGCAGAATGGCATGGACAGTGTACATAAAGTATGGATATAGATATATTTTTCACAATGGATTTTTATGCACTGACTGTCAAAATCCATGATCATAAATGATACAAGTTTGGAGCATGAGCCACCCAGAAAGCTCTGGAAGAAGTATTGTGAGAAAAACAGCCAAAAATAGATATATTATACGCATCAGTTTCAAAAGGGTGAATCACTGCTTCTTCTTCTTCTAGGTCAGGAAAAATATTTTGTAATCAACTAGACATGAAGTTGGATGATCTCTTCAAGAAATGATGTGATACTGAGTGTTCAGCATTGGCCCTTGGTACTGCTGGGTCACACATTCAGCCACAGTAGTAATTATATTAGTCTTAATGTACAGAGACCCATATTCATAAGCAGGGCAATATTAATAAGTTCATTCATGGTTTCCAGCACAGTCACCAAGGGCCCATTTAAAAGCATTGGTTGACTGAGAGTAAATGCTGAGCAACTACCATGGAATGTGTACAGCTCACTGAGCTTTTCAAATCTCAAATGCTGTAAAGAGTGGTGGGTGCGGATAGGACACCCACAACCCACTGAGGTGGAATCATTGCCCTCATTCACTCCTGTTCCACTCTCCCAGACATTACCGGTTTCAATCTTTTCATGAGACTGTAGATCCAATTCATTGGCAATGCCTGTCCTTACTCCAGAAGAATAACTAGAAAATAAAGTTGAGTCTAGGGAGGTTCATATGTATATTTAATTCTTTAATCGATAAAAATGAGTCATTTTCTTTTTTATCTCAGAAATATTTCTTTATGGGTTAAGCCTAAAATTTCGTAGTAGAAAACTACTAATTGAAATATAATTTTATATATTCTGCATTCTACAAAGAATAAGAATTGTGAATGTTTTAAAGAAATTGAAATAAATATCATATAGGCCAAATTTAAGCAATTTCTTCTGGAAAAATATCAATTCTTAGCAACATGAGCTCAAAGTATACAGTCTCATTAAATTAATACATTTGTTTAAACATATAATTGAATTTAAAGGTTTGAAACTGATAAACCATGGCAGGAAATATATTAGTAGTTTTGAAGGAGCGGGATTGAAGGCTGGCATAAGGAAGTAGGGACTATAATGAGAGACGGCTAGAAATTAAGGTCTATTATTTGAGATGATGAAAGATATGATTGTACAACTTTATAAATGTACTAGGAAGCATGAAATTTTATAATTTAAAATTTTGTGTATGCACATTACAACCTAGTAATTCTGTTACAATAGTCAAAGTGTGTCCTTTGGTAGGAGCAGCTCAAATACAAAATGCCTCCTATTATTTATTTGTGGTTTTAAAATAGTCATGGCGCATATTGTGATGTATATATGACTCCCTTTGCTCCCGTTTGTAACTCTAGGGGCAGGAGGACCAGCACATTCTAGCTGCGGGTTACTGTAACTTGGTTATTTTAGATCCAGTATAACATTTCTTGATTTTATTAGTGAAATTGAATTGCAGGTTTTATAAACATGACTCGCCCATAATTTATAATGAATTACATGTGCATATCAGTTTTCTGTGATTTATTGAAAAACCGAAAAAAATTCAAAC
This sequence comes from Dinomys branickii, assembly GCA_004027595.1. Classification (NCBI taxonomy): domain Eukaryota; kingdom Metazoa; phylum Chordata; class Mammalia; order Rodentia; family Dinomyidae; genus Dinomys; species Dinomys branickii. The sequence continues at coordinate 15,411 of PVLD010029862.1, forward strand.
GCAAAATGTCCTGAACAGGAAAGACAAACGAGTCAGTAGTGTGGAAGCAAGGGAAAATGTTAGGTTTTCTGTTTAAGATCTCCTGTAGGAATGTTTCTGGGGGGCTCCGCTAATGCTGTTTGTGTCAAATAACCACCTTGTAAGTAACAAAAAGCACTGGCCTCCAAGAATCTTATGCATTACTTATAATAATTTGTGACGGCCGGTACAAACTTACATTGAATCACCACGAAAACCTCTCATGTGTTTTTACTGAATTGCAGATAAAATTTCTTTCTTTATCTCTGCCTCAAAATATCTAATTTTACCAAAACTGATTAGATTTCCCCAGCTAATTCTAAAAATTTTCACGACACAAATAACTCTTCCTATCACAATTTGTAATTTGCTTTTCTGCATATTTTAAACTTCTGGCTTTTCTGTCTCTGAATCCTTTCTGGATGAAGTCCTTTGCACTGAAGGACAGCTTCTGACTCAGTAGATATCAACAAGTCTTCATTTCTGAGACTTATTGGAAAACCAAGAGAATGTCAAAGTATTGCCAAGTTAATTGTTCACTCCAGTGTTGTTGTTCATTGTTCATTGTTTACTTCACCGAAGTAAATATCAAAGAAATTATCTTTCCATGGATTACCTTTCCTAACTTTCAATTACTGCTCTCCAGCAAGGAAACTGGAAATATATTTAGACTCCATACTTAGTCAGTGAGAGCCTCGGCTTGGTATAGGTTTACACTGCCATGCAGATTTCTGTTCATTTTATGCTAAAATAGCTTAACATACTCAGCAGACATTCATGATCAGTATTTCTGTGTCAGAAGTAATTTCAAGAGACAAAGATAAATTTTAGTGAAAATGACACAAATGTATAAAACTTTCTTTAAGAGGTGTAAGAAAAGTAGTATTTGGATGCAGAGAGGTTTGTTTGATTCTGATAATTCCATAGAAACACAGGAATATTTCACTAAGTATGTAAAATGGCACAGCTTCTTCAGTGAAGAAGTATTACAGCTATGAGAACCATTATGAGCAGACACAAAGGCAAAAGTGCTCAGACAATGATGAATACAAGTTATAATGGGATTATGTGCTTCGCCCACCTGGACTTGAGACCTGGGGTTAGAAAATGCATGTTGATCTCAGTGTACAAAGTATTTTAAATCCCTGCATGGAAAACGACTGTAGAAGAACGTTTGATGTCTCTTTTTTCTTACTGTTTTTCATGACATAGCTATAGGATTAAAGACCTTATGATATTTGGGAAAAAAATTAAGTTCATATAAAGATGCTATCAAATAAGCTTACATATTAATTTAGCTGCACAAAATTATTCAACAGTTTATTAGTCTCAGCCTTATATTTTATGATTTAATGCTACAATCTCATAATTGGTTGTTGAAAGGAACTCCCAGTCCTGTGTGAGAACTCTAAGTGTCCAGCTGAGATCATCCTCCAGAGAAGCTTCTCTGGCTGCACTTGACTCCGTATCACAGGTCATTTCTGCTGACCTCAGCCTCAGAGCTTATGCTAAATTCAGCCTTCGCCTGCTCTTCCTGGGACAGAAAATAAGGAGCATAAGATCCAGACTTTTTATGCCTGATGCAGGCTCCTTAGGCAGGTAATCTCTGGTTGGAAACACCAAGGTCGTGCGTAGCTTTTTCGGAACAGTGCTGAATTCTGTGACTCCTACTCAGCCGCCTTCCTTTGTTCTTCTCCTGCTGGAGAAGAAAGCTCACCCACTTACCCCTGCTCCCCATCTCTTGCATCCTTCATAGCACTGGCTGGAGTCAGTCTCGTGCATGTCTAATCCAAACTTCAATCATTAGTCATCCATTCAAGTTGACAGAGTATGGCTCTGGTCTTTCTTCCCAACCGCCCTCAGTGGCTGATGCTTCTGTGCAGCCAGATGCCTCAGTGGCTGATGTTTCTGTGCAGCCAGATGCCCCAGTGGCTGATGTTTCTGTGCAGCCGGATGCCCCAGTGGCTGATGTTTCTGTGCAGCCAGACACCCCAGTGGCTGATGTCTCTGTGCAGCCAGACGCCCCAGTGGCTGATGTCTCTGTGCAGCCAGACGCCCCAGTGGCTGATGTCTCTGTGCAGCCAGACGCC
>PVLD010029863.1:0-17514 GCA_004027595.1 Dinomys branickii
ATACGATTAACATAAGATACTATAGATGTAAAATACCAAGACAAATGATTTTTTGATGAATTCAATGAACGTTAAGAACAACTCAGAACTATTTACAGACCTAAAACTCTGCTCTCTCTCTCCATTTAAAAATGTTTTAAAATACTAATTTAATTTTTAAAAGGTTCTCTGTGTGTTTGAATTTATACCATGACCAACAATACCCACATATTTGACATCTTTGTTGATTTTCCTTTCCTAAATTAGTTTCCATCTGGTATGATTTTCCTTCCTTTTGCACAAAGTCCTTTAGCATTATTTGAACAATAAATCTGCTTGTAGCAAACTTTCTTATTTTGGTTGGTCTGAAAATGTCTTCTATTTCAGTTTTAAAATGGTTTCCTTGCATGTAAATTGTGAGTCAGGGTTTGTTTTTGTTTATACTGTTACAGTTGTTGTTTTTTCTTTTTCCTTATTTCTAAGATTTCTGTTATGTCTCCAGCTTCATTATTTTAATTTCAAACCAGCATAGATTCATATAATTATTCCACCCTACACAGCACTTCATTTTGCTTGGAAGTTTGGCTATTTGTCTCTGAATGATTTTATTTGAGTATGTCTTTATTTGTTTTGCTAAGTTCTTTTGATTTGTGAATTCAAGAAAATTGAGAAATTGTGATTACAATTTCTTGAAATAATTTTTCTGTCTCAAATTTTAAAATCGGTCTCAAATTTTAAATATTCTCTTTCTAGGGCTATAGTTAACATACACAATGGTCTTCTTAATATTGTTCCAAAATTCCTAAGGTTCTATTAATTGTTTTCTATTTCTCTCTTCTTTAGATTGGGTCACTACCATTGCTTCCTGTTGGACTTTACTTTTGTCTTCTTTAAACTGTTATTTAAACTGTTATTAAACCTCCTTCTATTAATTTTTATATTTTAGAAGTTTATTCTTGCATTTTCGAATTTCCCTTTTGTTCTATTTTATAATTTCTATGTTTCTTCCCATATTACCTATTTCTTCATTTGTGCAATGGAATTCCCTTTATTTTTTGTGTGTAGTTATGATAATTGGGTTAAAATCATTGCTACACAGCATCCAATGATTTAGGGTTGGTCTCTATTCTCCATTGTCTTTCCTTTTGAGTGTAAATCTCACTTTCCTCTTTCTTCATGTGTCCAATAGATTTGAGTTACAGCCTGGACACTTGGACCCTGGATATTGTACCATAGAATATGTTATATTCTTCTAAAGATTATAGATTTATTTTGTCTGCTTGTTTGTGTTTGTTAATCAATAGCTAGTTTGATTGGATATAGTCTCTAAATCTTATTTCTCTATGGCAGGAAGAACTGAAATCTTTATTTGGGAACAAATCTTTATTTAGAGAATGAACTGGGCTGCTTGTAAACTTGCTTACTGATATTTAGATTTAGCCAGAGATTTTAGTAGAGTTTATACAAAATGTGGGCCTTTCCCTCCCTCCTGTTTTGGGATACTTTCCTTTGTTTTCTCCTTGATATGGTGACCCTAAATTTTATCTCCCGTGTTTTCTTCCGGTAACGTTACACACTCCCTGTCTGAGTTTCAGCCACGGCTCATCTTTGGTTGAAGATTCATAGGAAAGAGGACCTTTTTTAATGCTGTTCCTTTTCCCCCCCAAATGTCAACCATATTCCAATTGCTTCATGAGTTGGTTGAAGCAGTGCCTTAAAGTAGTTGTTGAAATATTTTTCTGGGTGTTTATGTATCGCTGTCATCTCAAGGGAGACCAGTGTGATAAGAGCCTGTCATGATTGCTGGATGTAGAAAACAGTTAAGTCAGTGCTGTTTAACACTAACTGCACTCAGCCGGCAAAATGTTCTCTACTGGTGAGCATTTGTAAGAACTTAAATTCCGTTAGAGTGATGTAAAACTTTACTCCAGTTCTTTTATTGACATTTTATTGTTATCAGAAAAGAGACGATGTGAGATTTGAATTTTGGTGGAGATGAAACAGCTTTCATAGTAGAGTAATAAAATTTAAGCAAGAACGTAACATATACGTACACATATACATTAGTTGTTTATACAAATGGATATATGTGTATGTAATGCTTATGAAAAGTCTCAATTAATGGAAAATACCTGAACTTACTGAGAAGTTTAAAAATTATATACGATCTTGATGCATCAGGAATAGCATTTTAATAGAATGACACTTAAAGTACTTGATTTAATAATTTTTCTTCAAATGTTTCCTAGCATTTACATAGATTATCATTTTATTCTCACTGTAATTTTTATTAAATAAAAATGCCTTATGCATTTCACCCTAAGAAAAATAATTTGTCACTACTTTCTTAACTTTAGCAGCAATAACTATCCATCTCAGGTACTCTGCTTTACTGAAGGTCAGTTTCATGCCGCTGAAGGAGAAATTGGCCATTTATTGTTTTTGCCCTGAGGACTTCCATTTGACTGAACTAATGTGACTTCAATAGTTTGAGGCTAGAGATTGTTTACTAAGAAGGACCCATTTGTTATCAAAACTAAGAAAATCAGTTTTAGTCTATCATTTATTCAGTGTACGTAAAAACAATTTATCAAATGTGTTCCATTTTATTTATACTCTTACCATGCGTAATTGCAAACAAATATATACAATGTGGGAAGTAAGTAGACATTTGTTTTATGCTAGTTTACATGAGGTCAGTGGAAGCACTACTAAAGGACAGCTAAGAGGACCATAGTGAAATCATTCCCTGGGTCTGTTCATAAGGAAAGGAGCACACTCTATCTCTCTAAGAAGGGTAAATCTCTCTATATCACATATGATACTTCATGAAGACCTTTAATCCTATCGACGCATATCATACTGGCATAGTGAAAGTGCCAAGATCAATTAGTAAATAACTCTGTTTAACTGTGGTTAATCCTTTGTTTCCTAAACACACAGGGCTGCCAGACTCCTTTTCCCACAGGAAGGGGTACTCAGTTCTGTAGGCAGAGCCTCACAGATCAAAGAGACAGCGTTGATTATTCAGCATGTTAATGATACCTGAGACCTTCAGTTACCAGGCATAACAAGAGGGAAGGTACCTCCTCTGTAAAGTTACCTAAACTCTGAAGGAAAAGAATTGTCAAATTTGAAAGTGTATGAGTGCTTGACATATGAAAATCCATTCACAAGTCCTAAGGAAAGCTACCACACTAAACCATCCTGCATTTGATACTGTTAATAACAAGCAGTGCCCTAAATATGACACTGTCCTTATGCTCTCTGTGGGTATATGTAAAAAAGTATGTGTTTGGCCTATAAAAGGGGAATTCATTGTGAAAAACCAATTGTGAATTAATTCACAATAAACACAAGGAGGCTGACGTTAGCTGAGTCGATAGACTTCTCAAAAGGTTATTGGAAATCTCACCTTCTCCCTGAGGTCCTCCTTTGCATTCATTCCTCTTTCTATAAATCTGGTTAACCCAACTCAGGCATTTCTCCTTGGGTGGAAAGAACATGGACCTTAATATCAGAGGATGAGTTCAGACTCGGCACTATCTGAACAGTTCTAAGGACAGGCTTTTCTAATAGTAATATTTCTTCCCTCACCACTATGTTGTCCAAACCACCCTGAATATTATCCACCCCTCCCCACATACCATCTCTTTCTCTCCTAATCAGGTAATGAAATGTTATATACATTATTTGTACTGCTGTGTTTTTTTCAGGACTTTAAGGCAGTCAAACACTCAGTATGCTGATGTTACTGTATGTAGGTACACACTGAAATGAATTCCAATGTAAATCTTTGATTCTTTCTGATAACTTGCTTAAATGAGGTAGCAATGATTAAAGTTGACCACACTTGATCTTAGCCAAAAGGCTGAGAAGTGATAATGGCTAAAGTTTATAAAGTGATTAGCAAGGACTCAGTAACTGCCAAATGCTACTTTCTTTACTTCTCTTACAGGTAAAATACAATGGGTACCAAGGGGAAGTGCGGAAACAAAAGTTTGAAGTTGTTAATGAGAAAACATTTTTTTTGGAGTAAGCATCCTTACTGACAGAACTAGCATGGGTAGTGAATGTGTTCTGTCTATAAACTGGTATCGAGCCGAAACCCTTCACTGTTACACACTCACACTCACACACCGGTTATGAACTGCCCTTACCACATATGTACAGCTATATATGTGAATGTAACAGAAAGTATTTTCTTGGAATTCCTAGAATATAAAAACATAAAAATTGATGTTAAATTAGGAGTTTTAACATCTCAGAAGAAATTAATATTTGCAAGAAGTTGTGAATGCGATGAACTATACCATCTCCTCATCTGTGTACTCCCTTTGTGTTGGATTATTTCAGTTTAATACTGTATGATTTAATTAGGATGTAAATAATGGGAGTGTGTCCTCTAGCAAGCCTGGTATTTTATTTTTTAAAAATGTTAGATAAAATGACAAAGGCATAATCACTATTTGAAAGCATCTTCATGATACTGTGAACGTTTCAAAAATTTATCCACAACTCACTTTTAAGTAGTTAGAAATGGGAAAGCATTTGGAATTGACTCATAATGAGAGGATAAAACATCCTGCAGAGGAATATGTATCACAGGCTAAGGAAATTTCATCTCGTTCGGGGTTGTTGATAATGCATCACACAGGTCTCTACATCTGAACCTGGTCAGGCAGATGGAGCTGTGCACATACTAGGTTTAGAAAGAAAAGACCTTAGCTGTAAGCTCACTTCACTGATTTATCTTTTCTCATTTAAACCGGGTGAGCTGGTGCTGGTTCTGTTGACCTCAGATGGCAATGAAGAGGACACTGTGTAAAGTCAGGGACATTTAAAAGCACAAGTAAAACAATATAACTTTTTATTGAAAGAGTTGCAAAAGAGCAGAGAGACTTAGAATTCTGAAAACATTTCTGTTTATAAATCTCTTCAGGTTTTCCGAAAAGAAATTTAATTTCCCCAAGCCTATTTTACTTGCTTTTCTCAAAGTTATTGTACAGCTTGTTTTTCAAGAAAGAAACACTGACAAGGCCCTTCACATCACTTTTTAAATAACTTACTTGCAATTTATTTATTTAGATTACATTTTATGATTCTCATACAATGATAAAGAAAACATTTGTAAAGTAACTTATTTTGCTATGAGATTTTCCCCCCTCCTCCAATAATCTTTTCAAATATCAGCTTTTCTAATGAAATACTCCTTTTGTTTTGGACAGTAGTCTGACTTTTCTAAAGAAACAGCAACTTCTCATCTCAATATATTGAATATAAATAAGACCAAGTGCTGCCCATTTTGGTACAGACTTGCACTACACAGTGTGCTGAATCTACTGTAGAATCATGAAATTCACACAAACCTTGAAATGGGCAAGTCTTGCAGAACCTAAGATATAATAAATAGGCTGTGTGTTGGATGATATAAGTTATGAAATTCCAAGAACTATTAACAAATTAATTATGGTATTTTGTGAGACCATTTTAATTAATTTAACCATACATTTATTTCTCCCAAAAACAATTTTTTCAGACTTTTTAAAAGAGGTGATACTAATATTGAAATCAAACAGCCCACAGAAAGCAGTAGAAACGTTTCAAAAGAAGGGAAACAGATCTTTCGAAATTTGAAGGGAACCAAGAGACGGAAGGTGCGGGGGAGGAGCGGGAGGGAAGATAATGAAAGAGAGCGAAGATGTGCTGTGGACATGTACCAACTCCCCACAGGAGATGTGGTTGCTACGTTGTGCTGTGAACATGTACCAATAATAAAAAGGAAAATTTCTTCTGAACTTTTCCTCTAATATCATAGTATTTAAATATATCAAACATTAAATCATTAAATGCAAAGAAATATGACTCTTTTCAAGAAACAAGAAACAATGTACAGTTTTAAGTTTAAAAGTCTTCCAAATAAAACAATTTTCCTGACTATGAATTTCCAGAAGACCTAGTCTGTCTCCATTTCTGAGATCACTCTTTTAACATTGAATTCCTTGTTATCTAGTTGTATTACACAATTTGTAAGGCATGGAGGATGTAGTAAGTCAGATATGTTAAAGAAGTAAACTCTTCATGAATAAGGTACTGAACTTAGATGTCTGTTAACAATTCTCATATTTATGGTCAGTGATTATTGGTTCTAAAAGTGAAATAAGTACCTGTCTATCATTTAACTGAAAGTTTCAAAGAAACACTTGCTTGTTTGATGGTTTTCATCAACCTTTCTATTGTTATGACCAAATATCACAGAATGAGTAATTAATAAAGTACAGAAACTCATTTTCCACAGTTCTAGAAGTGAGGAAGCCCAAGATAAAGGTGGCAACATCGGGTTTCTGGAGAGAACTTTCTTCTTATGTGATCACATGGTGGAAAGCAGAAAGGTAAGCATTAATATATGCTGTGGCCTCACCTGGTAGAAATACAAGAGAGAAAGAATTTAGTCTTGGCAAATATTTTAGGGGCAGTAATCTTTTGCCTTCATGACTAAACACTTCTTTCCACTTAGGAGTTTCTTTCAGCTATTTTGCAGCTCTGATATCCAGTGAATACATATCTATAACTGCTCATTTAATCAGCATATCTTATCTCTCTCTGCTCTTGCAATTTTGTTATGAAGTCTTATTTTGTCTGATCTTAATATGTCACTCACTTTTCTTTTATTAGTGTTTTTATGCTAATTTTTCCTATTTTGTTTTCAAGCTGCCAGTAGTGTTACATTTAAAATTAGTTTCCTGTAGACAGCATAGAGTTGGGCCATGTTTATTTTTAAAAATAATCTGCCAATCTCTATTTTTAGTGACTATATTTAAATTATTTTTATTTAATGTAGTTATCAATTTGTAGGATGTAAATGCACTGTTATATTTAGTTTTTAATTTATCTGTTTTTTTTTTGTATTCACTTTCCTTACTTCCTTTGGATTACTTGACTATTTTAAAAATATTTTAAAATTGGTTTTCAGTACACAATGATTATATTCATTATGGGAAATTGTACATATACATAACACATTTCAAATCCTTTTTCCTCTCTTCTCCATCACCTTTTAAAAATATTTTTGCTAGCATTAGATTAATTAATTTATTTTATAAGTTCTTATCAAATTGATTATCAGAAACACAGATGAACAGCTGGAGTAACAGGACAGAAAAAATATAAAACACATAAGACAAATATATTAAACCCAGGTATACTTGTAGATACATTGGCCCTGCTCCATCTCAGTAACTTATTTTCTCTCTTTTTGTCTTATTCCCTGTCTTTCATTTTGCAATTTATTTATATATTGAGTTTCTCATATAGGAGAAAACATGAGGTATTTAAACTTGTGTGTCTGATTTATTTTACTTAACATTATGGGCTTAGGGCACGTGTTTTCCTATAAATGACTCAAAGTTATCCTTATTTATTGCATAGCAGTACTCCAATGTGTATAAATACTAAATTTTCTTTATTCATTTTTCTGTCAATGGACATATAGGCCACATCCAAGAATTAGCTTTTATGAATTGTGCTGCTGTAGACATAGGTATGCATATATCAATATAATATATCTTTAACTTTTCTGAGAAGATACTTAGAATGGGAATTTTTGGGTTAAATGGAATTTCTAATTTTTTAGGAATCACCCTATTGATCTCCATAGTGTTTGTACCAGTTTTGAGTTCTTCCTAGAAATCTGTTTTTTTCTTATGAAAATTATTTTGAACAGCATTTTAAGAATTTCTATATAAACAGAGGACACATGGCTAGGTTCCTACTTATAGGCACACATAGCTTTGGATGTTGTTCTATAAGGTTTTTCCCATTTAATTAAATGTCATGAAGAATGTTCGCTACATAAATTAATATTAGTATTTAATTGTTCTTTAATATTTATTGTGTAATCATAGTTTAGTTATATGATCTCCTAGTGATGAATATATTAGGAATTCTAAATCTTTGCTATTATAAACAACACTATAAAAGCCCTACTATCAGTTTCACGCTTTAATTTTACTGTTTTTTGCTATAGGTAAAATTATTCATATTTAATTCATTTTAGTTCATTATTGTGATTACCTATTTTTACCTGATCACTCACTGTTTTTATTTTAGCATTTCATTTTCTTCTTTATTTCATGTATCATCTTCTTATGTCAGTCTTTTAAAATATTTTTATTGAATTATTATTTTTACTATTTTCTTACAGTAATAAGCTTAAGAAAATAACCATATTGTACAGTTTTCAAAGATACAAAGCATTCAGAGTAAAATTATAAGAATCCTACCAATTGTTTACCTTTCTTAAAGTTCTTTTTAAAGTCATCTTCTGTTAGTTCTGTACATATTTTCAGGTATTTTTCTGTACTTAGAGGCATACATATGTGAGAATTCTAAGTATAACTCAGAAGTATATTAAAGATAAGTGTGTTAAAATAATTTTAAAATTAGAGTAATTTTGCTAAATGTCTGAGTAGTTGTAGTAAAAAAAGAAACCCTTCTACAATAGTGGGAATGTTAACTAATACAAACATTATGAAAATTAGTGTGGAGATTTCTCAAAGGACTAAAATTAGAAATTCCATTTGACCCAGCTATTCTCCATCTACGTATCTTCCACAAAGAGCTAAAGATACCCTATTACAAATACATACGCATACCCATGTTTATAGAAACATAATTCATAATTGGTAACTCCTAAAGTGAGGCTGCCCACCAATAGATGAATAGATAAAGAAAATGCAGCTATATATAATAGAATACTATATTCATGGGAGTAAGTCAAAATATAAATTAAAAGCAAATAGAAGATGGATAGAAGGACACAGGGAGACAGATCTTTTGCGAACAGGAAGGGGTCCAGGAGTTCGAGGTAAGGGAAAGAAGAAAGGGGATGTAAGTAAAGTAAGTAAAGAAATGTAAGGCGTGTCATCTACTTGTACCAAATATCCACAAAGAATACGGACACTATATCTTGTAAACAAAATAATGACGAGGAAAGGGGAGCTAGAGACGAAGGGAAGGAGGGGTGTGGAGTGGAAGGAAAACAAACATCAGTCAAGAAACGTTATGTGAATGGATCTGTGTACTCCCTGAGGTGAACGTAAAAGTGATGCATTGTAAACATGTGCTAATAAAATAAAACTTGAAAAACATGGCCCTTGCACTATACATGAACACAGGTAAGTAGATGAGTCGGGCGCATTCAGGGTGGTATACCTGTAGACACACATAGGTAAATAGAAAAGAATAAATTCTGGTAATAGATTGAAATTAATTAGGATTTAACATACAACAAAATGGATTTTCAAATCAGTGGGGAAAAGTGACTGATTCAATGCGTGGTGCGATAGTAACAAGCTGATCACATGGGGAAGACACGTGAGCATCCGTGCGCATGTAGGCATCTGGTAGTAAGAGAACTAAAGGAAGTATGAAGGGGTGGGCTGCGTGTCAAGAATTGACACAGATGCCACAATCCTCAGACACAAGGTAGAATACTCTACTGTCTGAAAAGCATAAATTTTCTCAAGCATATCCTTTGTAAAGCCAGAGCCCAATCACAAAGAACCAAAAGGAATGGTTCCACTCTAGAGTGAAACAAACTAAAATCAGAACAAAACATTTTTAGAGCCAACACTTACATATTTTTGGCAGCTGCCTACTTCTTTTCTTTGTGATCTAAAAAAGAACATAACAACCAAGGAGCGATCAGAGGTAGCAGAAAGCTTTCCCGTGCACAGGCAGAGCCAAAAGAGCAGATAACCTCACACAACTGTGAAAAACTCCAGGCATCTGGGAGTCAGTCTGTCCCATCACCTGTGAACATGGCTGTGTAGCCTATGCTTAGCCCTACTAAACCAGGGAGGTACCACATTGTAGGCGATAAAGCAATAAGTGAAAGTAAACAACTGAAACAGCTGTAAACTACTTTTGTTGTTAGAAATATTATTTTAATATTATTTCCTTGCTTTTCTCAGAGGTGTGCCATTCCTAAAGTACTGCCCTGAGAAATAACAATAGGCTTCTATGTCAACAAGAATATTATAATACTAGTGTCACAGTAAGGGAGCAAGCTAGAGCATATACTCAGTACAAAACAATATTGGTAGATTAAAAAGAAATTCATAGAAAATGGAAATAATTTAATTATACAAGTAATATTTATCATAGCAATTTTCCCAGTCCTTCTTTTCATGCCCTATCATATTGATTGTTATATAAAATGATCCCAAACCTCTTTAAAAGTATAAGGAAAATTAATGATTTCTTCCAGAACATAGAAAAAATATGAAAAAGAAGGAAAGTATAAGAAATACTTTATCTGACAATAGGGCTGAAATTTATTTAGTAACAATATCTAATGAAGAGAATAAAACAGAGAAAACAATCTGAAACATACTTTAAGATAATTTTCCCAAAGATAAAAAAGTAGCCCTGAATGTCAAGAAAAAATAATAAACATAGATAAAAATTGAAAAATACACATCCTCATATTAAAATTTTTTTAAAAATTGGAAGTTTAAAAAATCCTAATTTTTTTTCAATAACTAAAATCCAGCTACTAACAAACATTCAGTGTTGGGCTTTTCAGTGAGGAGAATACAATGAGGAGTTGTAGTAGGAACTTAATAGGGCAGTGACCTAAAGTTTAGGACTGGGTAAGGATTTTCAACCAGATTGTCATACCCAGCTAAACTCTTATTCGAGTATAATAACAAAGTAATTAAAGTTTGGCCAAAACTCAGAGAACTTATTACTTACAATTCAGGAGAAGAGCACTTCAGAATGTACTGCAGAGAAAATAAAATGCACTCAAGGTAAGTTGTTGTGTTACCGAAGTCACGAGGTCTCTCTCTATCTAGATGCGAGAGACATTATTAAGTGGTGGACTGTTGCGTCTCTTTTTGGCTCCATGCTCAGCAATACACTTTGGAAGCTAGAAACCAGCCAGTGCTGTAAATCAGCACTTGATCCAATATTTATTGTTTGCCTGGACTTAAAAAATGCGATAGAGACAATTGTACAGTGTCAATAAAAGTGTGTTGCGTCTAGTGCTTAGCCTGAAAGACAGCCCATTGTAATGGATGTAACTTGTATAAGGGTAATAAAGAGTTTAGCAGCAGATCTCAAGTCAGATTTAATGGCACTTGTTGGGGAAGGGACTAGATGACAAAGATACAACTCCATTTGTGGAATCATCTTTGATTTACAGCCCTTCATGAACGATAAATTAGCAACAATCAGTGAAAGCACTGAGTCAACATCAATAAATTAAAAGAAATTTAAAATTAAGAGCATTGTGTGTCTTATTTTTATGTATATATGAGTGAAATTTATAGAGACTTATGTATGTCAGCCCATACGTTTTCCCCCTAAACAGCTAGTTGTTAACCTTTTGTTAGGGTGGTTTGCTGGCTGTAGATGACTTTATTTTCTCCTGTTTTAGCTTCATGTCTGATTTAAATATACCTTTTGCTTTTATGATCAAGAAATATGTTGAACTCACAAAGCTTTAGCTATTGAAATTACAAAGCTTTGGCTTATGCCATTAAATTTTTCCAATTGAGGTACAAACAGGACTAAGCTCCTGAGTGTTCCAAGTGGTTGTTTTATGAGCTTTCAAATTCAGAAAAAGGAAATGTTTCATGAGCCATGGATAAAGTGCCCTAGACCAAGCTTATGTGTACATAATCCACTTTAATTCTCATCATAAACCAATGGAGTAAGCAGTTTTGGAATGTTAGACAGATGGACAGTGAGATTAGAGGTTTACTTTTGTCCATATTTTAGGAAACTGAGTGAAATGACATTTACCTGATCCTTTTCCTCACCTTAGCTAAGCACATCTAGAAATGCTATTCTGCCAGTGCACCGAAATGGAATGATTCACCTTCAGAGAGTGAACTATAAAAATCAGGATCTCAGGATATTAACTTAAAATGAGAAATATACTATCCTTGGGTTTAGTGTTCATGAAAACCTGAACAACATGACCTCTCTCTGCAGGAAGCCACTTCAGTCATCCTGCAGGTGTAAAACTAGAGGGAGAACAAGAGCAGTGAATTACACAACTCTAATGTTTAATAGCTGTATCCTCAAATATGCCCATATATCTGTTCCCAAACTAGAGGTAAATCTCTTATAGGACATTATGTTTAATTGACGTAAATAAACAGTGTTCAAGGCCTTGCTAATGCTGCTTCTTTCTTTGCTTCTATTATGATCATATTGTGATTGATCTTTCTTCTCCTCCTTAGTTATATTAATGCTTTCCAGCTTGCTACCTTGGGCATCCAAGAGTTATGATGTAGATTTATAATCTGTAATTTGTGTTTTGAAATGTCACCAGGACACATTTGTTTCTATTAAAAAAGAAAAGTGGAAAGGATGATGGTTTCCTCTACAAGCTGAAGTTATAATTTCCTTCCATGTGCCTGTGTTCTCCTTCTAGGCTCAGAGAAAGAAGGCAGGGAGCTTGGGCATCTGTACTGTGTGTGAGCTTCTGTAGGAATTTGTGGTGACCGCTGGCAATCAGCCTTGGTGTGCATCAGAGCAATGGGTAGGAATTCCTATTCAGGCTGTTTGCAGATCAAGTGTTAGCTTCTCAGGTATTGCCCCCATAGTTCTGATGCTTTATTTATCTGCTTCTGAGATTCTTTGGTCTCCTTTGTTCAGAATTTAGGTTTGGTTTTTATCTTGGCCTATTCCTTATAAATAAAGAAAATTGATACTTTGGCTCACTTAACCATGCCTTTAGAATATCGCTTGGGATTTGCTTTTGGCATTTAATTACGTACGCCAGAGTTAACCTGCTGCTCCTGGGAATTTCAAAGAAGGTGTCAACTTACTGGATGGCAGTGAATATGCAAAGAGTAAAGTCCAAAGAAGCCTTCACAGGCTTTTGTTGTGTTTCAAACTGTTTATATGGCTTCATAGCATGAGCTATTACACTGCATGATACACACACTGCGAAGAATGCTAATTTTTAATAAAATGCTAATATTTCTGGAGATTATGCTTCTGGAAAAGAGTAAGAGGCTAGCAAAATATTCATAAATATAAGCATGAATATTTATAAATAAATTCTGTACATCCTGCAGATAACATTACGTCAATCAACTAATAATAATATACTTTCAAACTGTTCTTGCAGACAATAGAACCTTAGCATTTTAGAGCAGTGATTATGGACAATACCCATCCTTACCTAAGATTCAGGCAGAATCCACCCCATCTCTGCAAAGCACAGTTATTTACATACCTCACTACCACTGCCTATGGTAGTTACACTTAGTGTACAAGACTGCAGAATTAGTAAACATGGTTGGATTCATCAGCAAATATCCACATCAAATCAAAGGCCTGGAATGTGGCTCAAGGGGGCAGCTCAGCTAGGCCCTGAGCTTGATTCCCAGCACCAAATCAAGGGTTAGGCTTTAAATCTATCAGCATAAATCCAGAAGCATCATTGCAGAGCCTCCAAATGACCTCTGTCAATTAAAGAGTAAGATGGCAGAAAAAGTGAAATCACTAAACCTGTTTTATAGTAGAGATTATTTGGTGGTTTCCTGAAAGCCAGAGTGCCATTGGAGGGTGAGCACTGTTAGACTGGACACTAGTAAAGAGATAAGTCATAGATAAAAGATGTATTTCTTCTTCTGAGGAGCATCCCCCCAGTGTTATACTATAGACAGCATCCAGTAGAAGCAAATTTCTGCTATAGACCTAAACTAGGGGAAAAGTGACATATTGGATAAGCACTTCATAAAAAATTAGGTGAAGGATTTATCAGAGATATTAACTGTTGATGTTTTAAACTCCTAGAAAGTGTTTGTCCTTCCCTCTGCCCACTCAAGCATTTTAGTATTCTTTGAGTATTGATTATTCTCAAGCAGTGTTCTTTGATACTAACAATATGCTTTGTCCTCAGTGTGGAGATCAGAAATCTATAATCAGTCCTCATACTGTCTCTCTATCACTTCCTTACCACCTTTGAGTTGCTTCCCTACCAAAGACTTGGGTGGAACACAAAACAATGAACAAGGCCATATATTATTGTTTGTTCTCATTAATTTCCCATCTTACTATGGATTTAACATTTCCCCCCATACCTGGAACCAGATCACAGATGCCTTTAGTTGCTAAAATGAACACATCAATTATTTATGATCAAGATATGCAATTCATTAAAATGTAACAGTCTGTGGTATTGAAAGAACACTTACATATGTTTTCAACTTTGATGATTACCCTGGGTTAGTTCCCACTCCAAATTCTCTTTCTGCTGTATCACCGTTCATGATGGCACTTACTTCTGAAAGTTGAGTGCTGTCATTGTTAGAAAGACAACTCAAGACACTTGGCCTGTTTTTTTTCTGAGATCAACTTGTAGTTCTGCCTGTTCATGCTCAGACTGTGGAGCCCATAGTAATAGGAAGCCCCACCTATAACTCGCTGTCTGGCCAGCCAGAGCTGCTAATATGTTTCAATACTGCAGGCAGCCACTTTTCATGCTGTTAATGTCATTTCCATTTCATCACGTTTTGTCTAAAATTTTAAATGTTGTACGGTCTTCACATTTTAATTTGAGCTACCATTCCTGTTGCTCACATGTATTTTTTTATCACTGTACACTAATGTTAAATGTCTTCATGCCTCTCAAATATCAATTTTTCAAAACCTTAAATAAAGTAAAAAGTGACATGGCTGAAAAATAAACTCTGATACTTTTAGTAGGTTGTATACTTCAGCTTGATTTACAGGCAAAAGAAAAACAAACAACACAGAAGATTAATAAAGGCATATCTGTAGACGCTGAATTCTCTGGAGTACAAAAATAAATTTTATTTTCTTTGTGTTATTTTAGCTAGAGGCACCATTAGAAATAAAATTTGTTTTTATATACATTTTCTTCCTTTACTCTGTAAATTCAGCCTTGGATAAAGAAACCTAATAAAAAATAGAATAAATATTGTCCTAAAAATGTTTAGCCCGGGGTTTATTAAGCAGTGCAGTTTGTAAATGATTATTATCTTCCAAGATGTTGTTGGTAAAGGAACATTGGTAAACAGTTGTGGTTTTTGTCTTCATGTGGGGCACATGGAGTGAATTAAAAAATAGGCCTTAAAAATCCAGAGCAGTAAGTGCCATCATGAACGGTGGTACAGCAGAAAGAGCATTTGGAGCGGGAACTAACCCAGGGTAATCATCAAAGTTTCTCTAGGAACAGTGAGTTCTAAGTTCAGAGCAAGGTACAGTAGCATAAAATTAGTTAAGTGGAAAGTTGCTTATATGTTTTCCCACTTGAGTGATACCATGTACAAAAATGAGAAGGTGCGGATAAGAATTCGGGAAATAGAAGAGCTGATAAAAAGGAGCGGGCACATTGCGATTTTTAAGAAGAAATAAGAAGTGCTATTGTTCTATGTGGGGGGCAAGTGCAAAGGAGGAGCCCAGGATTGCCTCAGGTTACCCACCGGCAAGGGGACCGGGGAGCCACTTAAAGAGCAAGTTCAGCGTTGTTGTAACCTGCGTTGCTCTAGTGGCTGGTGATGCTGCCCGTTTCTTCACATATTTATTGCCCACTTGTACATCTGTGACCTATTCCTTTCACTTGCCAATTTTTAAAATTGGATATTTTATTTGGGGGGAGTCTCATTTTTTGAGTTCATTATATATTCTAGATATGAGCCTTCTGTACGAAAAATATATTGCAAAGTTTTTTCCATTCTGTGGGATCACTCTTCATTCTGTTTTTTTTATTTCTTTTCTGTGTAGAGCATTTGAAATTTGACATGACCACATTCCTTGACTCTTGATAGTTTTCACCATGCATTTGGGGTCCTGTTCAAAAAGTCCTTGCATGTGCTATGACCCAAAATATAAATACAGAGCAAAATGAGAGACAGACAATAATCATACTGTTTTAGTTTTTACTCTTCAGATTCAGCAACTGGGCATTACAATGTCTTGGTGTCTTCACTGTGCCCATTTTTTAATGTCCCAACTTGTCATTGTGATATCATATGCATCAATGAAGATAAAAGTAACACTACTTTCCTGGTTTTTATTTGTCATACTAGGGAGATGGAATGTAGAATCTATTCTTCTCACTTCCTGAAGAAAATGATTAAACCCCTCCAAAAATAGAAAAAATCTTCCATATGCATTCTGGGTTAATGAACTATTAGATCAATGTGTAACCACAATTACAGATTAAAACTGGATAGGCATGATAGAGAAATGAAAATAATGTTAGAAAGAAGATAAAAGATAGAAAAATAAATCTAGGGTGAATTGATCAGATCTGCTCCGGTCTGGGGACTTGAAATTTTATTCCAAGGAATACATCAGTCTTGGGTAGTTAGTTATGTTAATTTCAGTTCTTTCTTATGTCTTGGTTCCTTTCATCTCCTTGCTGAGACAAAATACCTAGGGCCCAGCATAAGGAAGAGAAGGTTTATTTAGCTCATAGTTTGTGGAAATTTTAGTCTATAATCATCTGGCTCCAAGGCACGGTGGCACATGGCAGAGGGCAAAAGTTCATGGTGGTGGAAAACCACAGAAGCAGTAAAAGCACAAGGGGAGGAGAGCAAGCCTCTTTCCCCTCCGTGTACTGTCTATTAGCTATGCACCAGTGCCCACAGGAGCTCAGTGCCCTCCTCTTGCACAGGCTCAGGATAAATACAAAGAAAGGACTCTGGCTCCCTGCTGAGTCACATAGTTAAACTTCTGAGCTTCTCACAGTGACACAATGAAAACCATCCCAGAGCAGGAAGGCGTGTCCTTTTCACCCCAGGATGTAGAACTGCTGAGTCACTTGGTTAATATTTTAGTCTCCTCAGGTTGACACAAGGTATCAACCATAACACCATAGATCAAAATTATACCAGTGTTTGCCCTGAGAAGGTACATGGTCTTCTTCCTCAATGCCCCTCTTTGTCTTGATCACAAATCTTTAACATCAAAGTTAAGCAGCTCAGGATCCAGCAAATATATTCTTCCTTTGCTACATTTTCTTTAACCATCCTAGTAGAATTATGTGGTTCCTTTTGATTAAGCATTTACAGTACTAAATTCATATCTCCTACACAGTCCAAGTGCACACACACATGTGCACACACACACACACACCCCTCCACATTATCATAAATTAAAATTCATATAAGTGATCTCTCCAATTGATTTGCAGGGCATTTGTACTTAGGAATCATGCATCATTCTGTGGTTCCCCCAGCCACATTCCACATTGTGGTTATTGCTTTAATGATCCATTTCCACCCATGTGACAAGGGAATGGAGAGAAATTCAGGCAGGCCAAAAATCCCTGCAATGAATGAGAAACTTTTAATTGAAGAAACAAAAGCTGTGATATTTTTGGAAGTCTCAGCATCTTCTCCATTCACTTTGGGATTCATTGTTTGACTTTAGCTGTTACCTTCCAACAGTGAAATAAATCCAAGTGACACCAGAGGGATACTGCATGACTCTATTTAGGCTACCAAGAAAATAATGCATATTTTTACAAGTGTCTTTTTG
>PVLD010029864.1:0-17517 GCA_004027595.1 Dinomys branickii
AGCTTCCTCCCCGCGCGGATCGTCCCTGGCTCCCAGCGTCTGGGGCCTTCCCACGTCTCGCCACGGCAGCCTGGTCCACCCTACCGCATCTCCCCCGGCATCTCAGAGAGATACGCCCAGTTTGAACCTCCCAGCCGAGGTCCCGGCATTCACGCTCGCCAAGTCTGTCTCGAGCTGGTGGTGTTTATTAAGGAGGATCACTCCCTTGCTGCTCACCTGGTCGCCATCTTCCCATCATTCGAGGTCAATTATTTATGACCCACAGGATTTGTTCACAGAATTTGAAGACATCAGGTAAGTGACAAACATTCAGAAGCATCTTCTAAAACCAAGTAGGACCTTATTAAATGTTTGTTCCTTTCCCCCTATTACACGTGTGTGAGTTCACAAAGCCTTAACAACTACCTCAGATATATTGGTAATAGTCCTTGCTTTTCACCTATTAGGTCATAGAGACACAGAGAGGCTCAGAAATTTCTTTGAGGTCACACAGCAGATGGGTAGCAAGTTTGGGTTTCCATCTTGCGTGCACATGGGGAACCTTCATAGTCAGTATTACAGGAGAGATTGTGCATGGGTGTCATGTGTGTGGTTCTGGGAATGAGTCTACTATCATAAATAAGTTACACACTCATTCCCTGCCACAGGGGAAGCTGCCACTTCCATTGCCTATTTGTTCTGTAGGGATTACTAACTGCAAATTTAAGAATGGGAATTTCAATCCATAGACATGGAATTAGGGACTGTCACTATAAAGGCTTCCACCATTCCCTTAAACCATACAGGTGACTGGCATCTGATTGTGCCTTTCATCTTTTAATAAAAAGTTTCTGATTATCTGAGATATGCAGTGTCTTGGTACAAAATACCTGATGCCCAGAATTAAGGAAGGAAAAGTTTATTTTGCTCAAAGTTTGTGGAAGTTTCAGTCCATGCTCGGCTGGCTCCGAGGGACAGTGGCACACAGCAGACAGTAACTGTTCATGGTGGTGGGAAACAGCAAGGGCAGCAAGAGCAAGAAGTGAGGAGGATCAGTAAGCCAGCCTCTTTCCCTCCTTTATGCTGTATGCAGGCAGCCCATGCTGGAGTGAGTGCAGCATTGACACCCATAATCCCGGTATTGGACCATCAGTCAGTCAAAAACTCTAGAAGCCCACCCCATGATTGTATGAAGCTTCAGGGGGACATCTAGACACAAGCCCTAACATTCTGCTCCTGATCTCCCAAAGACTCATGTTCATCCCTTTATGCAAAAGGCATTTTAGTCCATCTCTAAGAGTTGCCAAAGTCCTAACAGTTTTGGCATTACGAAAGTCCAAATCCTAAGTCTCCTCTAAGATTTAAGGCAAACCCTTAGCTGTGAACCTCTTTAGTATATGTGCTGCCGAAGCGAGCTATGTGCTGCCGAAGCGAGCAGCTGTGAACCTCTGTACAAATGAAAAATTAAACACTTCCAACATTCAATGGCACAAGATAAACATTACCATTCCAAAAGACACAAACAGGAGGATACAAAGCATTGGGACCGAAGCAAGTCTAAA
Source organism: Dinomys branickii (assembly GCA_004027595.1). Taxonomy (NCBI): domain Eukaryota; kingdom Metazoa; phylum Chordata; class Mammalia; order Rodentia; family Dinomyidae; genus Dinomys; species Dinomys branickii. Next base: position 1,542 of record PVLD010029864.1, read on the forward strand.
ATCCAGCAGGGCAAACATTAAGTCCTTGTTGTGGTTTGTGTCTGGATGCTCCCCCAAAGCCTCATGCAGTCATGGGGTGGGCTTCTAGAGTTTATGATTGATTCAGGGTCCAATATTGGAATTATGGGTGTGTTACACTTGCCCTCGGGCGGGAGTTTGCATACAATGTAAGGAAGGGAAAAAGCTTTGCCCTGTGCCACTCCTCCCTTTTGCTCTTGCTACTTTTGCTGTCCTCTACCACCATGAACAGTTGCCCTCTGCCATGTGCCACCCTGCCTTGGAGCCAGCCGAGTATGAACTGAAACCTCCACAGACTGTGAGCTAAATAAACCTTTCTTTTCCTTCCTTAATTCTGGGTGTCAGGTATTTTGTCTCAGCAAAGAGAGAAAAGTAACCAAGACAGTATTTGGTACCAGAGGAGTGGGGTTGTTGCTGTGACTATACTTGATCATATGGTTCAAAAGCTTTTGGAAATGGCTTGTGGGAAGAGTTTGGAAAGGTTTGGAGATATTACCAAAAGAGTAGAGCTGGAACACTTTCAGCTGTTCTGTATGAGAGATTCTGGTCAGAGCTTGGAAGACCAGAAGGCTGATAGAAATCCTGCTGGTAAAGACCAGGTTTGGGAGGTTTCTGCTGGGAAGAAGGACTGAATTGGTTGTTGGACTACACATGATTTATGTTATGGCTTGACAGAAAGTTTGTCTGCATTTTGCTCTTGTCCAGACACTTTTCCTGAGACTGAGATTCAGGGTAGTGGACTAATTAATCTGGCAGAAGAAATTTCAATGCAGTCAAATGTTGAGGTGGTGGCATGGCTATCGTTGGGGGCTTTTTAGCTAGATTTATGTTGCAAATCAAGAGCAAAGAGCCCAACAGGATGATTTAAAATGTTGTGAGTTTGGCCAGAAAGGAAACTCCAGTAAAGCTATGGACTGCAAAGATAAGGCTGAGGAGATCTCCATTGCTGAGAATGAAGAAGAAAATAAAAAATATGGCCTGAGGTCATCACAAGAAGCAGCAAGTCTCCACCCTTTGCAGCCTCAAAGCTGAAAAGGTGAAAGACTTTGCTTTGAGAAGGAAGCTGCAGAGTGCCATGTTCCAGAATGGCAGTGACATAGAGAATTTGCTCCTCAGAACTGGATTCAGAGTGCTCAGCAATCCAGGCACTCGACCCCTATGGTCAAGAGGGAGGAAATCTGGGCTACTGCTCCAGGTGGCAGCAGACCTTCGCATCATCCACAGGGCACTGGTTTTAGGCACATATAAAATTCAAGAGTTCTGAGGTTAAAAAGGCTTCCACTTCAATTTCGGGAGGCCTGGGAGGCCAGGCAGTGTGGTCCTGAGAGGGCAGTGTGTGTGAAGCAAAAAGTGCAGTGGAGACCTCAGAAGTTTGGAAAAGCCAGGAATGTGGATTGTCTGAGGAAAGCTGCAAAGTGGATCCAAGAGAGAAGCCATGGGAGCTATAACCCCTGGAAGTGCCCTAGGAGTGGAGTTACTCAAGCCCTCTGGAGCTCACAATGAGGCACAATTTGCTTCAGATGCTGTATGTGGAATTACAGGACTTGATGTTCGTCCTTGTGTATTTTGGACTTGCTTTGGTCCCAGTGCTTTGTATTCCCATTTGTACTTTTGAAACGGTTATGGGTTTTTTTTGTGCCATTGAATGTTGGAAGTGTTTAACTTTTATTTGTACAGGGGCTCACACCGCCAAGAGTTTGCCTTGCATCTTGGAAGAGACTTGGGACTTGAACTTTTCAGCAATATTGTTAGGACTTTGGCAACTCTTGCAGATGGATTAAATGCCTTTGCATAAAGGGACGTGCATGAGTCTTTGCAGGGTAGGGGCAGAATGTTATGGCTTGTGTCCCGATGTTCACCCAAAGCCTCATGCAGTCAAGGGGTGGGCTTCTAGAGTTCATAATTGATCCATGATCCAATGTTGTAATAATGAGTGTGAGTGCTACACTTACCCTGGGGCGAGTAGTTTGCATACGGTGTAAGGGAGGGAAAAGCCTTGCCCTCTGCCACTCTTCCTTTTTATTCTCGCTGCTTTTGCTGTCTTCCACCACCATGAACTGTTGCCCTCCGCCATATGCCACCCTGCCTTGGAGGCAGCCAAGCATGGACTGGAACCTCCACAAACCTTGAACTAAATAAACCTTTCCTTCCTTAATTCTGGGCATCAGACATTTTGTCCCAGCAATGAGAGTAAAGTAACCAAGACAACACATAAAACTAGCACCACATGGATGATGCCAAGATCTGCTGCCACCTGGAGCAGTACCCAGAGTTTTTTCCCTGTTGGTTACAGGGGTTGAGTGCCTGGATTGATGAGAACTCTGCACCTGATTCTGAGGAACAAATTCTCTAGGCTGCCATCATTCTGGAGCCCAGTGTGGTCATTGTCCCCGTTCTGGAACATAGTTTGGCTGCTACCATTGTGGAACATGGTGCTCTGTGGTATTCTCTTCAAAGCAAAGTCTTTCACCTTTTCAAGTTTGAGGCTGCCAAGAGTATAGACTTGCTGCTTCTTGTGATGACCTCAGGCCATGTTTTCTATTGTCCTATTTCTTCTCAGCAATCAATATCTGTTCAGCTCTGTCTTTGCAGTCCACAGCTTTACTGGAGCTTTCTTTCTGGCCAACCTCACAACATTTTAAATCATCCTGCTAGGCTCTTTGCTCTTCATTCTCAACATAAATCTGGCTAAAAGCCCCCAACAATAGCCGTGCCACCACCTCAACATTTGACTGCCTTGAAATTTCTTCTGCCAGATTAATCAGTCTACCGCCCTTAATTTCAGTCTCAGGCAAAGTGTCTGGACAAGAGAAAAATGCAGACAAACTTTCTGTCAAGCCATAACACACATCATCTGGTGTCCAGCAGCCAATGCAGTCCTTTTTCCCAACAGAAACTTCCCAAGTCTGGTCTTCACCAGCAGGATTTCTATTAGCCATCTGGCTTTCTGAGCTCTGACAAGAGTTCCCCATACAGAGCAGCTAAAAGTGTTCTAGCACTTCTCTTTCAGGCAACATCTCTGAACCTTTCCAAACTCTTCCCGAAGCCATTCCCAAAAGCTCTTGAACCATATGGTCAAGTATAGTCACAGCAATGACCCCACTCTCTGGTAACAAATTTCTGTCTTGGTTACTTTTCTCTCATTGCTGGAACAAAATATCTGATGCCCAGAATTAAGGAAGGAACGGTTTACATAGCTCACAGTTTGTGGAGGTTTCAGTCCATACTTCCTAGCTCCAAGGCAGGGTGGCACGTGGCAGAGGGTAACTGTTCACGGTGGTGGAAAACAGAAAAAGCAGCAAGAACAAAAAGGAAGGAACAAGTACGAAGCCCCTGTCCTGCCTTTATGCTGTGTGCAGGCTACCCGCCCTAGAGTGGGTGTAGCACTCATACCCATAATACCAGCATTGAACCATGAGTCAATCAAAAGCTCTAGAAGCCCACCCCATAATTGTGTGAGGCTTTGGGAGACGTCTAGACACAAACCATAACATGCAGGACATGACTCTAGGCCTTGAAGAGGAAGCGGTGGATGTAAGATCTGAATCTCTGGCATCCGTGGAGCTTTCATCTTGTGAGTGATGAGAAACAAAGTGATACAGATGAGGTCTAGAATCACAGACTGGATAAGCACTCTGTAGAAAACCAGGAGGCAAGAAGTGTGATGAGGGACTCATGCTCTTTCGCCTATATTCTGGACAGGAACATACCCGCTGGAGTGTGGCAGCTGGCAGAATCAGGGATGACAGACCTAACTCAACTCTCTTCTAGTCCTACGGACTTTCCATCCTCAGAACCTTGCCAGGGATCAATGCAAAGATACCTCTCTTTTTGTCCCCATAACATCAGTGTTAGTGTCTCACACTATAATCATTTAGCACAGGTGTCCACACAGAACTGGGCCACACAGAGATGGCCAGCAAACTAAGCTTCATCTGTATTTACAGCCCCTCCCACCATAGCTGGAATTACTGTCAGAGTTCTGCCTCCTGTCTGATCACCAGGGTCAGTAGATTCTGTACAACCAGGAACCCTTCTGTTAGCTGCATATTTGAGGGTCCAGATTCCTTGTTCCTAATAAGAATCTAATTCTGAAGAACAACCCCCTAACCCTGCGAACTCACATCACTGCCTAAACTCCCCACAATCCATGGGAAAATTCCAAGAAGCCCGACTTGGTATCAAAAGAGTTGGGGACTACTCATTTAGTTAGGGTCATTGTTGCCTGAGACAAAAATAATGAATTAAGCTCAGGAGAAGTTGGTGTGTTGTTCATCTCCCTCCCACTGCCCTTTTTCTAAGACCATTCTTTCCTCTTAAGAGGGATTGTGCATTCAGACTACCTTAGCTGGAGTCCTGGGTTCTATTCTGGTGTTGTGCTCTGGGGAGAATACGGTCTCATGCAGGTCAGCTGGGGGAGAGTGGCCAGGAGGACTATGCTATCGTATGGGACTGAGTAACTCTCTCACAGTATTCTATGACCCTAGTTTTATCATATCTGAAAAGATGCCATGTAGATGTGAACTTACGTATATTTCTTATAGATCAACAAACAGAAACACAACCAAAGTGAAGAGGACAGAGTTTGTGAATCAACATGAATCAGAATTTTAGGAGAGAGCTCGTAAAATGAAATGAGTCGTCCAGGTGGGCTGAGTTCCAAGTAGCTGGAGGAGGAAAAAACAGACAACGTGTACCGTCTTCTGGATTATAGAGAGGGTTCAGGTGTCTTGATCTGAAATTTATGATTCTGTGATTCTAGCAGGATGCCTGGGGGCAGGGGCTGGGAATAAATAAAACTAGAATCTCCTACCGGGGCCTTCTCAGGAATGGGCCCCAGGATGCTTAGGTTGCTTCTGCTGGGCCTGTTCACAGTGCTGTTCATGAATGACGGTAAGGTCTAGAGAGGGAGACAAGAGGGGTGGTGGGAAAATGTATGGGTGGAGGAGGAAGAGGTTCCCGCACGTGGCTTTTGGTGCTACTGTAAAATGATTTAAGAAGAATTTTTCTTCTCTTCACAGGTGATGGATTCAAGAAACAATGTAGAGTGCACTTGGGTTGCCTTTCTTGGATAAATAATTCTACAATGAGGAGGGACACTCTGGAGTTATTTAAATATTGCCCCACTCTATTCCATCACTACTCCGGGGTCTTTTTCTGGCCCCAACCAGGGGGTGGTGTCCTTAATTCCTGGAGGGAATCACAGCTGTCCCTGATGGAGGGAATAAAGCTAGGGCAGTACTAACATTCCTATTTGTGATATTTCCACCGCCCTAGCCTTCTGAAGCAGAATTGCTTTCCCTAGAGTTATTCATTAAAGATTCCTCTCTTTAGGGATTCGACACTGTAATAGATGTAAGCACTTTGATGGAGATATATGCCGTGAGGGCATGAGTTCCTGCTGGAAGTTTAATATGTTGCAGACAAACAAGAGTTGTTCCACAGAAAATTTTTACTTTCATGATATCAATACAGGTAAGTGCGGGTATAAAAAAGACACAGAATATCACCAGTGGTGAGCACAATCCCTGCGGTTGAGGTGCAGAGAGAAATTGGGGTCATGGAAGAAGGTGGGCAGGTGGGTTCTCCAGATACAGAACCAGGTGTGGGCTGTGTGGATGCAGATATCTTCTGGCTGCTCATGATTAGAGAGACTAATTGTCTACTAATTCACGTTGATGCACAAGCTCTATCCTCTTCACTTTGGTAGATGTACATCACATACATCTACAGCCTGGGGACTCATTCTGGTCTTGAGAACATCAGTGAGGTTCTGGGGTGAGGACATTGCCAGGGAGATGGTAAAATAAGATGAGGTGAACACAGTTGCTTTTCTTTCTTTAGGGAGATACCTGTTTCGTTATACAGTTTGGTCTTGCAAGCCTTGTACGGGAGGAATGATACCAGTATACCATGACCTTGTTAAAGAAGTATTTTGCTGCACTAATTACGATTACTGTAATGATGGCAAAGCTAACCTTGATATAGGACATATATCATTAGAAGAAGCAGAGAACCTAAAATAATAAATTAGTTAATATTTTAAAATCATGTCTCAGGCTAGGCATGGTGACGCACACCTGTTACTCAGCACTTGATGAGACAGGAGGACTGCTGGGAGTTTGAGGCCAGCTTGGGCTACAGAGTGAGCTCAAGGCCAGCATGAACTTCAACTCTGTCTCAAAAAGACAAAAAATAAAATGAAATAAAGTCTCTCTATAGTCTTGGCTCTTTCCTTACCCACTAACACCCACATCTGACATTTTCCCCAAAGCCAGACGCCAATCTCTTTTCTATTCCAATAAACCTCACTATGGAAGTTTAGTCTTTCCTGTGTCCATACTTCGTTAATGAAAAAGGAGAAACTTATAGGTCACAAATATCTCCACTCTGCCTCCTGGTTGAAATCTCCAAGTTTTTGGTCCCTGATTCCTCCTGGCAGTTTTCACTTGTCCTAAGGTTCTGAACTTGGGCAAAAGACAAAATTGTCAAACCTCTTGCCCAGGGAATAAAATATTTCCTGTTGGAGTTTGGTAAGATTATCAGTAGGCGGACAGTCTAGAAATAAGGACAAGAAATTACAAGAGATTTTAGGAGACATATCTGGGAGGAGAGTGGAAGAGATAATTGATGGTGGGTGGTAGAGGGAAGGCTTGAGTTAAGCAGGAGTTTGGGGATGTTGGTGTGGTATTAGAAATGTAGGTGCAAAAAAATAGTCCATTTATTTGACAAACAAGTCATAGTGCCTGTGCCATCATTTTGGGGAAACTGCCGCCACAGCTATTCTGGACAATACATATCTATACCATTGTGTTTTCACTCATATTAGTTAGTTTGCTTGTTGGCCAGTAAATCTGTTGGGATGTAAGGGATATTTTCTTCAGAAGTATTCAAACATTACTATGTATTTAATGCACCTCCACTTGTAAAAGCTGAGTATTTTTTATCTATTGGTGCAGCCCTGCAATAGAAAATGTTAAAAAATGATGAGTTTCAGCATTTCCCAGTAGAATTCTTAACAAAGATAACAATCTGTGAAATTACAAACAATGATTATTGAATAATTATTCACTCACTTTACATGTGACATCCATGACTATGTTTGCTTATTAACTTCTACTACATTGTATTTATATAGGTAGAATAAAATACTTAAATCTAAAATTAATTTTAAAATACTTGCAATTTGCATCTCTAGTGATCAGTGATGTTAAACATTTTTTCATATATTTATTTGCCATTTGTATTTCTTCATCCAAGAAGTGTGTCTTCATCTCTGATGCCCATTTTTGGATTCAGTCTTTAAATTTGGGGGGAGTCTGGTTTTGTTCATTTCTCTATATGTTCTGGATATAATCTTTTGTCTGAAGGACAACTGGATAAGATTTTTCCCAACCTGTGGTTTGTCTTTTCACTCTGCTAGTGATTTCTGTTGTTATTCAAAAACTTTTTAATAGGATGAGATCCCAGTTATTGATTCTTTGTATTATTTCCTGTGTGATCAGCATTATGTTCACCAAATCTTTGCCTGCATCCATGTCATCAAGAGTTCTGTCTGTTGTCTCTTCCAGTAAATTTAGTGTTTCTGTTTTAATATTTCACTCCAGAAAGAATGGTTATCATCAAGAAGCCAACCAATAACAAGTGCTGGCAGGGGTGTGGGGAAAAAGGAGTTCTTCTCTACTGTTGGTGGGAGTGTAGCCTGATGCAACCACTGTGGAAATCAGTATGAAAATTCTCAAAAACTAGGACTAGAGGTCCAATTTGACCCAGCTATTCCCCTTCTGGGTATCTTCCTAGAAGAATTAAAAACATACCACACCGATATATGTGCACTCATGTTTATAGCAGCACAGTTTGTAATACCTAAATCTTGGAAACAACCGAAATGCCCAACAACTGAGGAATGAATATAGAACATGTTGGGTTTTTTATGAAATGGAGTACTACTCTGCCCTGAAGAAGGAGAAATACAACTTTAACCTCTTGAGAAGCAGTAGCTTAACTAGTTCACATAGATAGAATGAAGACAAAGGCTTTAAATTCCAAAAGTGAAGTGATTCATGAGGAAGTTACTATGATAGGTGGTTAGTGCCTAGCATGGTCTCAAGCAAGTCCAAGCTATGTTGAAACAGAAGGCAAGAAGAAGGTTCAAATTAGAGAAGAAAATAAAGTATTTCACCAAAGCAGATGGTGGAAAATGTAACTGCCAGCAGGCAGAGTACAGATGCTGAATTATACAGAGATGGGGACAGGCTGATATTCACTGATGGCTGAGCTTGAGCAGAAGATTCACAAATCCTACAGCATGGCCCCAAGGTTGCATTACATTCACAATGGCCCTCCAAGTCCAACCTTCCTGAACACTGTCCCTGTCTTGGATTTCCATGAGACTCTGACTCTCTCATGGCCCCCCTTTACAATTTATTCTCCTTCCCCCAGAACTTTTGTTTTATTCAATTGAAATCTTTGTTAATAATATTTTAAACATAGAAAGAACAAAATAAACAACAACAGAATGAAAGGGAAAGCTGAAGGAACAGTAAAGAAGGCCAGGTCCTGAGCAAGTTTGCTAGTTGTAGATTCAGGCCCAGAATACACTTCTAAGCTGAAGGGCACTTACTTTTCTTGGTTGCTGAGACAAAATGCCCAACACTCAAAGTTAAAACAGGAAGGTTTATTTTGGTTCACAGTTTGTAGGGGTTCAGTCCATAGTCATTGTTGTCCAAGGCAGCATAGTGTAGCAGAGAAGAAACAGTGCACAGCTAGCAGGCAGGATACAGCAAAAGCAGCAAGCAAGCCAGAAAGCAGCAGGAGCAGCAGCGCCAACAGCTGCCTCCTTTCTGTTCCTTATATTCTATGCAGGCCTTGCTCCCTCAAGGCAGGCAGCACAACTGAGCCGGGACACCCTTCATCCCAGCATTGCACACTCTACATCCAGCCACCTCCAAAAAATTCTACCTATGACTGTGTGAGGCTTTGGGAGGACATCTGGATACAACAGCCATAACAGCCCCCCTGTTGAAAAGAAGCTTATCACAATGTCTCAAAGTATGTAAATACAAGGTAAATGAACCAGGGCCCTTACTTCAGCAAGTGACTAGCCTACGGCATGCATGCCACAGCAGGCACACAGAGCCCTCTCTGTTGCCACGAGCCAAATTGCCCCAGCATCACTTCAGCAGCTGAGAGGTGGATATTGAGGTTTATTTGCAGTGTTGCTGCTCTGTGATGAATAAGTGGGTTTGGGGTTGCAGTTTGGGTGCTTAGTCTCTGAAAAGTTCACATGACTGGTCTAGTGGGGAAGACAATTTTCCTAGGTACCATGAAGAAAACTTACGTTGTGGACATGCCTCTGTGTGTGTGTATGTGTGTGTGTGTGTGTGTGTGTGTGTGTGTGTGAATGGAACTGATGATATTTTTGGTTCTTATGTACATACTGGGAGAATATTTTTGTAATAAACTAGAGATTCTACTACAATAGCAAAAAATAAAATGCTGAAGATTTTTAAATGTGCCCTGAGAGTGCTAAGCATGTATCTGTTGATCACCTTATTTGAGCTGGAAAGCCGCTTCTGATGGACACAAAGAACAAACCGAAAAGCAAACTACCTATATTCTTTTCTGCAACCTGAGCGTAGGTTCAGTGAAGGTTGTAATGTAGATCTGCTGGGCTCAGGTAACTTACCGGTACCTCGAGAAGGAGCCTCAGAACAGTATTGTAATGAGTGGCGTCTGGGAAGAGGTTGCAGGTGCCTGCTTACAGAGTTAAGGGACCGTGTGAAGGCTTTGCTCAGCGTTGCACTGGCAGAGCACACTGAGTTGGGCCACGCTGGAGGCAGCATAGTTTGAGAACCACCACAAATCTTTTAAAACGGAGCAGCTAGGATAGCAAAAGGAAACTGCTGTAGACAAAACTACGGTCTCAGGTGGCACAAAGCCTCACGATTTAGGAAATACAGGGATGGGGCTTTGAAACTTCGTTTACAACAGTAGAGCTCCTTTGGAAGGAATGAAGGGTTAGTAGAACAAAGTTGAGCACAGCTCAAAGACTAAAGTTATCCAAGAAAATGCAGAAATTGGTAGGAGAGGGGGAAAGGGAGTAGCAAATCTTGGACATTACTTAGAGGTAGCTATATGTAATGATTTTTTTCTATTTCCCTTTTGGGACTCACAGACAAATCAGGGAATTTTCTCTGAACCACTGCTATTCACCATACATAAATGTCCTAAAGTATTGGGAAAGAAATCACCTAATTTAAACATATGACATGAAAGGTCCTGTGAGTGAGCCTTGTATAAAACTGTTGCAGGAAAAATTAACCGAATACCAGACTTACAGGAAATGATAGACTGTTGGAAAAATGAGGTTCAAAAATACACAAAAACTCAATGTGACAGAAGCTAAGGAAATGATAGAAACGATGAGATAGCAGCATCCATCAAAATAAGACACGCTCAGCTTCTTATTTCCTTTACAGCCTAGTCTAAAGGCCAGTGGAGCTGAACAAGTTAGGTTCTTATGAAGGAGATACTTGGGTAGAGACCCAGCATAGGGGACCAAAAGCCCAGTGGCTGAGTACGGGATCCATACAATGCGAGGCAGATGGCCAGACCCTGGTTATCATAAGGAGGGCCTCTGTGCAGAACGAGGCAGTGGCAGATGTGGATCACCCTAAAGCACTATTGGAGTCTGACTGAATGGAGAAAGCTATCATCACATGGCCCAGTGTGGCAGTCTGAGTGGTGCTGAAGAGGTCAATTTACATGGAACACAGTGGTGGTGGCGGCTCCTTGAGGACTGTTACAACTCAACTGGAAACACAGGAAAGGGTTTTCAGACTGGTAGTTGTGAGAAGGGTGTGTGTGCAAGGGCATAGTCTTGCACTGGCCAAGAGTCGGACTATCGCATACAGGTGAGGTAAGGTGGTGACGATGAGAGTAATCAAGTTGGTTGTCATGGTGCATAACAGTAATCACAACACCCTAGTAAGCTGAGGTAAGGGGATCACAAGTTCAAGTCTATCCTGAGTGACTTAAAGAATTAGTGACACCCTGTCTCAAATTATTATCTTTTAGAAAAGGGCTAGAGTGATAACTCAGTGTGAGTTCAGTCCCTAGTAGCGGACACACATACATGCACACATGGGCATGCAAAAGCATCAACTAAGCAAATGATGTATTTAGTATACTTGGATCTCCAATTTCCACTGTCACAGTAACAGTTTATAGATATGGAAAGAGGTAAAGCTGGAATAAACCCTGAATATAAATATGTGTATGTGTGTGCATATGTGTGCATGTGCCTATACATATACAAGTATTCACTAAGTTTGAACATGGACAGACCTAGAGCAGTGATCTGTGATCAATCAGCACACCTAGAACTCAAATATGGAGAAAGGCATTCTATAGTTTACCTTTAATGTATTACCTATTTGGGACTTTGAGCCTGACCAAGCCATAGGATCGTTTGATTTTGGAGGAAGTCTAGCAAAAGCATCAGCATAAAAGGAAATGACAGCAGGACCTGTGTCCCTGTGGAAAGCCACTGGGACAACATTAGCTGCTTTGCTGAGATATGCCCAAAGGAACGATAACATGATGGTTAACTAAGTCAAAGTCTAATTCCTGTGATAAACTGTGTTGTCCTCCCTAATCCTATAACAATTCCTCACATTTGCCCTGTTGTTGTTGCTGTTTGTTCATATCCCAATCAAAGGCTAGAGAACATTGTAATCAAGGCTTCAGTCCTAGAGGCTGCAGCCCCCGTGGTCCCATAACTTTGTCTCTCCTGTTTTTCTTTTCATCCACTGCACCTCGTTCTCAGGACCTGTCACCCCAGACAGAAACTGACTATACACTAAGAACTAGACTCTACTGAAGGGAAGGTACACAGTGAGGCTTTCATTTTCATGGTCTTGATGCTCTTAACAATTATGTTAACCAATAACAAATGCTTTCAGGGCTATGGAAAAAAAGGAACTCTTCTTCACTGTTGGTGGGAGTGTAGACTGGTGCAACCACTGTGGAAATCCGTATGGTGATTCCTCAAAAAACTAGGCCTAGAGATCTAAATTGACCCCTCTATTCCACTTCTGGGTATCTTCCCAGAAGAATTAAAAACACCATACCACAGTGATATATGTGCACTTCCATGTTTATAGCAGCACAGTTTGTGATAGCCAAATCTTGGAGATAACCCAAATGCCCACCAACCAATGAATGGATAAAAAATATGTGGTGTTTTTTATACAGTGCGGTACTACTCTGCCATAAAGAAGGATAAGCTTGAGACATTCCTAGGTAAGTGGATGTATCTTGAGACCATACTGTTAAGTGAGATAAATCAGACACACATGTAAATACCATGTTGTTTCTCTAATGTGAGAAATCAAGTGTAAATAAGGATCTAAATGTATATTAGGTATTATAAAACGGGAAGACAATGTTCAAAGGGAAAGGGAGAAAGGAAAGAAGGGAAAAGTGACAAAAAAGGAAGAGAAGGAAAAAATGGAAGCAAATCTCGTAATTGGGGAGGAAAAGAGGAGTTGAAGGGAGTGTAGGGGAATGGGAAAAAAGAATCAAGTACAATAGTATTAAAAACAATAGTATATCATATACAGGTACAAATTCTCTATGATGAATGTGATCATTATGTTTATCTAAAGTGTACTAATGAAATCTGATTGAAGAAAAAAAACAAAATTTTAGACTAGTATTTTGTGAATGCCTATCAATTGTGGCTGCTCAACATTTCTGCATGATTACATTCAGGTTATATGCCTTTGTATGCACATCTCAGAAAATGATATTGGGGTGTTTCCTTGAAGGGGATATGGGGACATCAGTGCCTTCACATCTCTCTTTTGGCTTCCTGGTTGCCAAAGGGGAACAGACTTTCTCCCGCATACATTCTCGCCATGAAGTACAGTGCCACTACAGTCCTCAGCAGCATGGACAGTGACCATGGACTGGAACCTCTGTAATCATGATCCAGAAAAAACGTTTTGCTCTTTTTAAATTGAATCTCATGGATTTTGTCACAGAATTGGAAAGTTGAGTAACACACACTCTCAAATAACCTCCCCATAGTTATTAATAACAAAGGGAAAGTGAATAACTACATAGAGGAGAAATTATTTTCATTGTCATCAGATAACATCACTAGTAATGCAAATAAGTCATACCCCCTTGATAAGATGCATTGGGAAGAATGTAGCATTATTTCTGTGATAGTGCTGTCTGTGAGTCATGCAGAAACACTGTGCAGGCCCAATCTCAGGGCCACTCACAAAATACTAGCTTATAATAGTTAAAAGAATCAAGACTATGAAAAAAGAAAAAGATTGTAGAACCATTAGAGATTAGAGGGGACTGAAAAGACATGGCAACTAAGGGCAACATTGTGTTCCTGGATTGAATTTTGCTCTAAAAATTTTCTTGGGAGAAAGGTAACAAGATGGCGACCAGGTGAGCAGCAAGGGAGCGATCCTCCTCGATAAACACCACCAGCTCGAGACAGACTTGGCGAGCGTGAATGCCGGGACTTCGGCTGGGAAGAACAAACTGAACGTGTTTCTCTGAGCGCCGGGGGAGATGCGGTAGGGCGGCCCAAACTGCCGTGGCGAGACGCGGGAAAGCCCCAGACGCTGGGAGCCGGAGACGTTCCGTGCGGGTAGGGGGCTTGGCTGGGTCCGACTGCCCTGGGGCAGAGCCAGCTCGGTCCCTTCCACCTCCCGAGCCGGCGCAGCTTTCCAGCGACTCCCGACAGAGATCGGCTTATTAGCAGCGGCAAAGCCCGGCAGTCCCACATTTCGCACGCATCAGGCAGGTTGCGCAGCCTAGACCCTCGGCAGCCTGCGGTCCGTGGCCAGGGCGGCGCGAGGAGCATAGGAGGGGAGCATCCCGCTCCCTCCCCCAGACCTGGAGAGCGCGAGGAAACAAGTGGCTGCGAGCAGCGGATCCCGAGCATAGCACAAAAAACTGGCACCTTGGAACCTTCCTGCCTGCAGGGACTCCAAAAACTGGCGATATATCGGCGCTCACGACCAGATCACCGAGTGGGGGAGGAGATCCATCCCTATACCTGCAGGGAACCCTGGGAGGGCAGGGGAGCGGTCTTACACACCTCACCGAGGTCTCTAGCTAGGGAATAGCTAACCAACATCTGTACAGCCTTTTAAGTGGAACTCTCAGCAGAAAGCTTAAGGGACATTCCCCCAAAGAAAAGTCATTGGAGCAGCCTTTGCAGCAGACCTTTGCCTGCTGAACTGACTGGGGAATCTACTGCTCAATATTTTGAATCTGATACCCAAAAAAGGGAAGACAGAAGAACAAATCTCAGCAGAAAGCTTAAGGGACATTCTCCCAAAGAGAAGGAATCATTGGAGCAGCCTTTGCAGCAGACCTCTGCCTGCTGAACTGCCTGTGGAATTTATAGCTCCACATTTTGAGTCTGATACCCAAAAATGGGAAAACAGAGGAAGAAAACGCAGTCTCAAAACTCAACCCCACCCAGAGTAAGTTTTGAAGATGAAGATACAGGGGAACCAGGAAGCCTCATAACTTCAAGATAAGAAACGATTGCATCCGAAATTAAACAACTCCAACAGGCCATGAAAGAGCTTAAAGCAGAAATAACCCACATACCCACAATGATTTCTCAGGTAAAAAACGAGATGAAAACAATGATGGAAGAAATGCTCCATTTACACAGACGAGAAATAGACAAAAGTCTAGAAGAAAATAGGAAACAAATACAAACCTTACAAGAGCAATTTAGGAATGAATTACCAATAATGAAACAGGTCCAAAGAGAATGCCAGGATTTGAAAACTAACGCTGAAAGCATGAAAAACCGTTTAAATGAAACCGAAGATGGAATTTCAGAACTGGAAGACAGCATGGCAGCTTATGAGCATGAAAGGAAGAATCTCGTGATATCATCAAAGACACAAGAAAAGTCAATCCAACAGCTGCAAGATGAGGCAAAGCGTAACAATATTCGAATTATAGGAGTGTGTGAAACAGCAGGAGATCTCACAAGTGATATAAAAGGAATATTTGATGAAATAATAGCAGAAAATTTCCCCAACAAGCTAAAAGATACTGAAGTTCCATTAAGCGAACCATATAGAACACCAATGATCCATAACCCAAAGAAAAACGCGCACAGGCATATAATAATCAAGATCCCAGATATCCAGCAAAAGAACACAATATTAAAAGCTGCCAGAGAAAGGAAACAGATCACCTATAAAGGAAAGCCCATCAGAATCACAGCAGATTTCTCAACGGAAACCATGAAAGTGAGAAGAGCTTGGAGCGAGATGCTACAGATTCTAAGACAAAACAACTTCCAACCCAGATTGATGTATCCTGCAAAATTATCCCTCAAATTCAATGGAGAAATAAAATATTTCCACGACAAAGAACAACTGAAGAACTTCCTGAGTGCCAAACCAGCATTGGAAAAAGCACTAAAAGATATTCTAGACAGAGAAAAAAGAGACCACAATCACAAGAACAGCTATAGAAATAACTCCCTAAACAGAATAAATAATTAAACAGTTAGCAAAAGAAGGAAAACTTCAAGTAAATAACATGACTAGAATAAGACAACATATAACCATGATAACCATTAATGTAAATGGCCCCAACTCAAAAGTCAAAAGGAAAAGATTGGAAGACTGGATTAAGGAACACAATCCAACGATATGCTGTATACAGGAAACACACTTTACTCAAAAAGAAATCCATAAGTTGAAAGTTAAAGGTTGGAAAACAATTCTCCATGCAACAGGCCCCCAGAAAAAAGCAGGGGTAGCTATTATGTTTGCAAACAATGTAAACTTCAAACCAAAAATAGTCAAAAGAGATAAAGAAGGCCACTACATACTAGTTAGGGGAAAGCTACAAGAGGAAGAGGTAACGATCCTAAACATTTATGCACCTA
>PVLD010029865.1:0-17517 GCA_004027595.1 Dinomys branickii
CAACACTTGCTCCAGCTGTTGTACCTGGCTTCTAAACCTGTAACTCACATGCTTGCACAGCATCATACAGAGGCTCATCATGTACCACTTTTAGGGCTGTCAGGGATACCAGCCTCCCCAGCAGACCAAAAAGTGATCCCTTTCCTTGCTTTATTCCTCCAACTATGGCAAGTCTTTCTACAAACTCTCTAGCGACCCATTCACAGTATCTCATACTTCCACTGGGGCCCACCTCCAACAGTACAGCAGCTACAGGATACTGCATGGTATGTGGGGGAACACACATATAGTCCTGGGGCCTCAGTGCTGAGGGCTCACTTAAATCAGTATCCTGATGACTATGCCAGTTGTCCTGCAATGACTCAGGTAAAGGTTCCACCAGTTTGATGGCAGGAAGAAGAGGTGAAGAACAGTGGGAAGATATGACTCCTTTATTTTTAAACATCACACAGCTGTGTACATGTGCAGGGCAGTCTAGATTTACAGGGGGTCAACACAATAGTGTAAGTTATTTATACCAGCCAACAATCACCTTGGTTATATATGCTGTTTACACTGCCGCTGTGAGGTGCATGTCTGGAGTCCTACTGACTCAAGACCCACTACCTCTAGATGAAACTCTTGACAGCCTGAACCAAAGTGTAGCCATCTTGGGCTTCACTCTTTTCTACAAGAATAGGGAACAGCACCAAAGAGGCATGGGTGAGGTATCAGATGTAGTACCCAAGGCCACACCTCCATTACATACCTAGACACACCCAGGAGCATACTAAACTCTAGATGTTTCTTAATCCAATGAAGTTGACATATCAGGATGAGCAGTCACATCATCTGACTAAAACCTCTGAAAACATTATTCAAACTGTGTCTTTCCTCCTTTTTTTACATCAGGCATTTATGTCACAGTAATGGAATATGGACTGACATGATGGTCATTATGATCTAACAGTATTTTGTTTATCATCTACTGTATATTCCCACATCAGAGTGTAAGTTCCCTTGGGGAAATGTTTTTTTGTTTTTTTGTTTTGCGGTACCAGGGATCAAACTCAGGACCTTGCACTTGCCAGGGAGGCGCTTATGCAACTGAGCTATATCCCCAGCCCTGCTTTTTGGATTTTGTTGTTACTGTTGTTATTTTATCCACGGATGTATCACTGACATTTTGAATAATGCCTCATACAAAGTAACACTCAAAGTACACTTGTTGGATGAATTAATGAAAATTGAAATGATGAACAAATGAACTTATATTTGAATAGAAATATATGGGCAAAATTTAAATTTTACCTGGAGCTAACTGGAGAAAAGGGTAAGTATTGTAGGTAGTAAATGTGGGCTTTTCACGGATTTGTAGGCATTTACAATTCATCCCTAAGCAATGACGATCACACGTTTCTTAATTAATTTTATTGATGCATTTAGATATACATGATCACATTTGTCATAGCAAACTTGTACATCATAAATATTGATTCATCCTTTATCCGCAATCCAATGCTTTCCTTCAACTCCTCTTCCCCTCCTAATTTACAAAATCATTGTCTCCATGTTTTCCTCTATTTTCATTTTTTCTTTTCCCATCCTTCCTTTTCCTTTCCCACTTCCCTAATTTCCCTTCCTATTTGAATATTTTTTTTTCTATTTCTCTATATCTGTTGTACACTTTGGTCTTTATTAAACCTTTCAGTTTCTCACACCAAAGAAACAAGGTGATACTTAAACATGCGTGTCCAATTTATTTCACTTAAAATTACGTTCTCAGGGTACAGGCATTTACTTAGATATATCTCAAATTTATAATTCTTTATGACACAGTAGTACTCCATTGTATTATCCATTCATCAGTGGATGGGCATTTGGGCTGTTTCTAAGATTCAGCTATTACAAACTGTATTGCTATAAATATGAGTGTGCATGTATCAATGTGGTATGATCCTTTAATTCCTTCAGGAAGATACACTGAAAGAGAATAGGTGGGTCAAATGGAGCCCTAGTTTTAGTCTTTTGAAGTATCTCCACACTGATTTCTACAATGGTTGTACCAGTCTACACTCCCACCAAGTGAAAAAAACTTTCTTTTCCCTCACAGCCCCACCAGCCTTTGTTATTGGTTGAATTCTAGATAATAGACATTCCTTCTGGAGTGAGATGGAATCTGAGTGTTTTTCATTTTTTGAGTGACCAGTGATGTTGAACATTTTTTAGATATTAACTTGCTATTCATACTTGTTCATCTTAGAAATGTGTCTATTCATTTCAGATGCCTATTTGTGCAGTGGATCTTTAAATTTGAGAGGTCTGATTTATTTTTCAGTTCTTTATATATTCTATATAATAGTTCTTTATCTGAGGGATAGGGGGAAAAATGCTTTTCCCATGCTGTGGATTGTCCCTTCATTGTTGGTGGTTTCTTTCGCTATGCAAAAGCATTTTAATCAGATGAGAACCCAGTTGTTGTTTGCAAAACTTCCTGTGCCATCAGAGTTTTGCTCATAAAAATATTTGCTTACAAGTATATCATCAAGAGTTCTACCTATTCTATCATCCAGCAGGTTTAGTGTTTCTATTTAATATTTAGATCTTTGACCCCTTTTGTTTTTAGTTTAGTGCATGCTGATATGGTTCTAGTCTTAATGTTCAGTACATGGAAAGCCAGTTTTTGTAGCACTATATCTTTAAGAGGCCATATTTCTTCCAATGAATGTGTTTGGCCCCTTTGTCAAAGATAAGGTGCCTCAGCATGCTTGGAACTGGTTCTGCTCTTCTACTCTTCCACTGTTGCATGGGTCTCTTTTTTGCCAGTAAAATACAGTTTTTACTACAGTAGCTTTGTAACGTAATTTCAAGTCCAGGATTATGTTGCCCACTGCCTTCTCTTTGTTGCACAAAATTGCTTCTATTATTCTAGGTCTCTTCTGCTTCCAAATAAATTTTAGAAATGTTTTCTCTAATTCTTTGAGGTATTCCGTTGGAAGTTTGATCAGGATTGCATTAAATTTGTAAAAGAATTTGGGAAGTATAGCCTTTTTCATTATATTTGTTGTGCCTACCCAAGAACAAGAGATATCTTTCCAATTTTTTTATATCCTTTTTCAAAGTACTACATTTCTCAATGTAAAGGACTTTTACTGCCTCATTACATTAATTCCTAACTACATTTGAAAATATTTGAAAGGTGTGCTTTCCCTAACTTTTCTTTCAGTAAGTTTGTTATTTCTGTACAGTAATGCTATTGATTTTTGAGCGCTGAAGTTGTATCAAGCTATACTACTGAATTTGTTTATTAAATCTAGAAGTCTTTTGGGGGAAATTTTGGGGTCTTCTATGTAGAATATCATACTATCCTCAAATAATGATCATTTAACTTCATCTTTTTCTATCCGTACTCCTTTCATTTTTTTTCTCTTACCTGACTGCTCTGGCTAATGTTTCCAGGACTATATTGAATAGAAGTGGTGATAGTGGACATCTTTGTCATATTCCTGTTTTTAGAGTGGAAACTTTTAATTTTTGACCATTTAGTATGGTATTGATTTGTCATAATCAAGCTGTTGACTTGTGATGAAGGGGTTTCCATCCTAAATGGGTTAGAGACAGAGTGCATATATATTTACATCGGTTAGCTCTTCCTCTTGGATTGTTGCAAGGATGTAGTGACCTTCTTTGTCTCTTTTGATCAGCCTTGGCTTGACATCCACTTTGTCTGCAAATAGAATATCTACCTCTGCTTTTTTCTGGGCTCCTGTCACATGGAGTATTTTTTTCTGTCCTTTGACTTTCAGTGCATTCATTTTTTTTATTAAATGTTTCTTGTATGCAGCATATTGTTGGATCTTGCTTCTTGATCCATTTCACCAGCCTGTTCCTGATTGGTGAATTGAAATGACTAAAATTGATGGTTATAACCGTTATGTATTGACTTATCTTTGTCATGTTATTTTCCTGTTTTTGGTTCCCCTTTTTTCTTGTCTATTTCTTTGCCTTGCCTGCTGAATTCATTCTTTGTGGGTTCATGGAGCCATAATTTTTGTTCTTTCTATAATATCCTTAAGAACATTTTAGATTGCTGGTTTGTTTTTCATGCATTTCCTCAGCTGTTCTCTTTGTCATGGAAGTATCTCATTTCTCTATCAATTTTGAAAGATTTGCAGAGTACATCAATCTGATTCAGAGGTTTTCTTTTAGGGTTTAAAATAATTCATTCCAAACTTTCCTTGATTTAATGGTTTGTGTTCATAAGTCTGCTGTGATTCTGATAGGCTTTCCTTCATAGGTGATTGGTTCTTTTCTCTAACAACTTTTAATATTCTGTTCTAGTGTTGGACATATGGAATACTGACTAGTATATGCCTTGATGTAGATATTTTTTATCATGGCTAATTGAAGTTCTGTATGCCTCATTTAGCTCTAGATGTAAATTTTTTTCCCTGCCAGGAAAATTTTCTTCCATGATGTCTGTGAACATTTTTTAATGTCATCTGCACTATCTTCTGCTTTTTAATTTACTTTAATTGAGCTTATGTTATTCTTTGTGTCATCTAGCAGCTGCTAGATAATTTCTCATAGTCCCTTGCCATTTTTAAGAAATCTTTCTTTATTGCTAACTGGAAATCTGCTTCTATATCTGATATTTTGTCCACATATTGGGTCATTCTGCTGCATATATTTTCAATGGATGTTTTAATCTCCAAGATATGTGTTTGAATCTGTTTCATGGATTCAATTTCTTTCTTATGTTGGGCATTCATGGTTTCCATCATTTTCCAAGCTCCTCTTTTTTATCTAGAGTCACTAATCATGCCTTTCATTATGGTCACCATCTCTGTGGTTATCTGAGAAACTATTTCTCATTTGATTTTTTTCTAGAGCTTTCTTTATCTGCTTTGATACTTGCACTATTATGACTTCACAGAGTCCAGGTGAATGGCTTTTGGATTGTTCCACTTCATTGACCCTGGGTTTGTCTTTTTTGAGCTGAAAGTATGGAGTTGTATCTTGTCTATGTCTTCTCATTTTCTGTTTTTTTAGTTTAATTCCTGGGCTGATGCCTATAAATTGCTTATGGCAAATAGCTTTATTGCTAGTATTTAAAACTCTTAGGCTATGATTACTTCTCAGAAGTGTCTTCCAAGTGAGACTGGCTTTGGGGTCAGTTCAGGCTCCTAGGCATTACTTTTGGGGCCACAAACAGAGCCTCTTAGCTCTTTAATTTTTCCTCTGAGGTTAGCATTAACATCACAGCTATATATAAATCTTACATATATAGTGGAACCTTGGTTCACAAACCCAAATCTTTCATAAATCTGGTTGAAAACCAAGTTGGATGAGAACCAAATCAAATTCAATGATTAGGTTCAAAGTTGACCTTATGGGGAAATTTGATTCATCAATGAAGTTACCACTATATATTGTATAAAAGAGCATTTACTAGTTACTTTGTATGTATTAAGCTTATATAGTTCTAACTCCACATAATCTTAAAACAGACTCAGGGCATATCTTGTTTTTATGTATCTCTAGACGCATAAATAGGTTGAGTCATAAACTAAGATACTAACTGTTCATTTAACCAATCATAAACCGATTACTGAAAATTTCTATATGCGCACACTACTTACCAAAAGCCTAACAATGGAAAATACAACAAATTATCTCAGTAAAATACAAAACCTTTGCTTTTTAATCTAGTTTTATAAATTTAATGAAGAGCTTCTTAATATGTTAAGAAAACCTTATTGCTTTAGATGTAGAACACTTAACCTTTAAGTACAGTAAGTACCCAAATTATGAATGAGTTCCATTCTGGGAGAACGTTCATATGTCTGATTTGTTTGTATACCACAAAGTGAGTCTTATACAGGATACCTGTGAAAGTTTGCAACTCAAATGTCCATAAGTCAGGAACTTACTGTACAGCAAACTTACTTATCAATTGCTTTAGATGACCCATTAAAACCAAATCACAACATTTAAAACTTTAAGACATATATACTATAGTTAACCAAGGAAAAACTCTTAGATTATTGCAGACAAACAATAAACATGTATAAGACCAATTTTTCTATATTATCTCAATTAGCTAACAAGCTAAATGGAAAGATGTTACCAACTTTAAAGAAATCTTTAAATCTTCATTAGCTCACTTTTAATCCTAGGAGAAGAGGTATTTGGACTATATCATAAGTGTCTAGTTTTCTATATACCAACTAAAATATATACCTGAAAATTGACACACAGAAAAATAACAGCAACCCGATCATATATAACCTTTATCCCCCCCATCAAGCTTTATGGATTTGTAACCCACTCTGAATATTATTCCTTTAACACTATAGACTTATAAACAAATTAGAATCCGAAGGGTGAGAAAAGAGCTTTAGGATTTTTCTTTTTACTTTAATTCACCTTTGGAGAAAAATCAACTTTTAAAAATCTTTTCAATTAGTCCCAAATTCACAAAATATACATTGTGGGAGAATACTGAGTAACCCATCATCATATAAAATTTACTATATGCCTTTAAGATCTCCCTTGTGTGTTTCTGGAAAGAGATAAAGACAAGAAAAAGAAAAGACAGGAACCCAGGTCACGCCATGGTCACACCCCAAATTGGAGTCAGGCTATGTGAGCAGGTTGCCCTAAACCAGGATCATGCCATATGTGCACTCTGGCCCACTTCCTGGAGTCCAGAACAGGAGTTTTTCCATTCACCCCTCACATTGCCCAAGTCAAACACATCTATGAAGATAAAACTGTTCAGTGGATAGGGTTGGTAGGCTATACTCAAATTTGTGAAAGACATAGCTCTGTTTATTCCATCTCTCTGAATTCTAGTAGGACCTTCAATGCCTTAACCTAACAAACATTCTAGTAGGAGAAGGTCTCTGTTTTGTTTGGCTATTCCTTTCTATTTTGAAATTGATTTTTAAATTCATTTTTATTAGTACATACATATTGATCACATTAACAAGAAATTTAACTCTAACACACCTTGATTCCCTTTTCCCCATTCCTCTCCTTTCCCTTCAACTCTTGCTCTTCTTTCCATATATACAAGCACTGCTGTTTTCCTTTCCATTCTTGTTTTCTTTTATACTTCATTCCCTTCCCTTGTTCTCCCTCCCATTTGCACATGTTCTTCCTACTTTCCAATATCTATCTTCCATCCTTCACCTTATTAACCCTTTACATTTCCAATAGAAGAGAAACAATGTATTTAAACTCTTGTGTCCAATTCACTTCACTTAGGATTATGGTCTTGAGGTGCATCCATTTTCCTACAAATGACTCAAGTTTATCCTTTTTATGGTGAGTAGTGCTCCACTGTATATAAATACATTTTCTTCCATCTTTTGATGGGCATATGGGCTGTTTCCAAGATTTAGCCATTATAAATTGTGCTGCTATAAACTTGATACACATATATCACTGTGGTATGATGCTTTTGATTCTTTTCAGAAGATTTACAGAACAGCTGGGTCAAATGAAACTTCTAGTTTTAGACTTTTGAGTAATCTCCATACCAGTTTACACTCCCACCAGCAATGAAGAATGGCTCCTTTTTCCCCACACCCTCACCAGCATTTTTTATTGATTGATTTGTTGATGATAGCCACTTTTCCTAGAGATGGAATCTCAGTGTTTTAATTTGCATTTCTCAAATGATCTCTGATGCTGAGCAGTTTTTATATATTTATGTGCTATTTATACTTCTAAAAAATATCTATTCATTTCAGATGAACATTTTGGGACCGGGTCTTTAATCTTGGTTCCTCATACTTGGTCACAGATGCCCATACAATACTTTTCTAATGAAACTAGCATAATGGTAACTGGTGGAATGCAGGAAGTAATCTTGGTATGACTTCACCCATTTGGTATAACAAATATCAAAGTGTGTGCAAGTGTTTCAAAGTGTAAGCAGGTGAATTTTACCCATGTTATGCATCATTCTACTTTTTTGTTTACATATAATTTTTTATTAAATGTTTTCTTTGGATTGTTCTGGTAGAATTAGCCGAATTCAGTACAATGTCACATGAAAATCCACTTTTGCAACTTTATGAGGAAGTTCAAAGTAAGTCATCAGGTGACTCAGCTACCAATGATACTTAGATCATGTCAGCCAGGGAGGTTTGCAATATATGACAGATAGAGAAGTACAGAAGGAAGACTTTGATGCAGATGAAGAAGAAAACAGTAATGTAAATAAATATTTGATTAGTCTAGTCAAAATGATACAAAATGGTCATGTATACGTAAACCAGCCGATGTTAGAACTAGGTCAGAAAATGTTAATAGGTTCTTGCCAGGGTGAAACCTATTGGAAAGAATGCCAACACTGAGATTCAATGTTGGAAATTGTTTGTAATTGACAATATCTTACAAGATGTTTTGAAATATAGCAATAGTGAAATATAAGTAAAGCATTCTATATGCATCAATAGTAATACTAAAAATATATTTATCATGATACCTCACTATCTGAACTAAAAACCTTCATAGTAGGACTTGATCATTCTAATTGCCAGAACTTAAAGGATTTATATAGAAGTGACGGATGCTTTTAGACTTTTAGAATAATGACACTCAAGAGATTTGGCTTCCTGCAAAATTGTCTACATTTTGATGACAAGAAGACCTGCCAAGGAAAAAAAAAATCAGACAATTGGCTGCTATTTGCTCATTTTTTAAGCTTTGTTTTGAACTGTCAAGCAATTTACACACCACCCAATCACATGATAATTGACAAACAACTTACATCATTTCATGGTTGTTGAAGTTTTTGGCAATATATGCCAAGTAAACCTTCCCAATATGGTATAAAAATATATGCTCTGGTACTTATAAAGTCATTTACATCTTGAATTTTGAAATTTATCCTGAAACTTAGCCACCAGGCTTTTATTCATGCAGTGATAACCTGTATGATGCTGTGAGTGGACTTGTTGTACCTATTTCAAACAATAAACCAAATGTCACATTTGTCAATTGGTTTACTAGTTACCCATTGATGTTATACTTGCTAAAAGGACACCAGTTGACCAGTACATGAACTATTTGGAAGAACAAAGCTGAGATTCCTAAAAAAAATACTGCAAGGTCACAATAGAGAAATGCAATCTTTGAATTTCAGAAAGACATAACATCGGCCTCCTGGTGAAAAAAAAACTATTATTGATTCTGTCAACATTCCACCATGATAGTAAGATTGATAGTGAAGCCAGGCATGGTGGTGTATGTCTGTAATCATGGCACTTGGGAGGCTGAGGGAAGAGGATACTGAGCTTCAGGATGCCCTAGACAACATTATGGTGAAGCAAAACAAAGTAATATTGATACTGTCAAACTTACACCATGATGGTAAGATAGTGAGGCCAGACATGGTGGTGCACACCTGTAATCCCAGCACACAGGAGGCTGAGGGAAGAGGATCCTATGAGTTCAAGGTCAGCCTGTGCTATATAGTGAGTTCAAGGCTAGCCTGGGCTACCTAGCAAGATCCTGTCTCAAAAACAAACAAATACTGATAGTGGATCCTCAAACAAATGAAGCCAGACATGGTCACATTTTATAGCAAAACTAAAGGCAGAGTAGATATGGTAGATGAATTATGCAGCAGGTATAATGTTAGTTGAAACAGAAAGTGTAGGTCAATGGTTATATTTTACTGGATCCTAAACATGCCAGGCACAAATAGTTTCAAAGTTTATGAGGAAAAT
Source organism: Dinomys branickii (assembly GCA_004027595.1). Lineage (NCBI taxonomy): Eukaryota > Metazoa > Chordata > Mammalia > Rodentia > Dinomyidae > Dinomys > Dinomys branickii. The sequence goes on from PVLD010029865.1 coordinate 9,726, forward strand.
AACAAGCACAAAATATCATGGAGAAATTTTCTTAGATGACTGGGACTATAATTGATAAATGACCAAATACAACAAAGGATTAACAGTATGTATCTGCTCAAAGAACTTCACAAAAGAATTCTGGAACAGACTGGTGAGCAGACAAGTAAAACATCACAAGAACCTTCTCAGAAAACAGGAAGACCAGAAAGATGTCAAGTATGTCCTACCAACGAAGACAGGAAAACAAAACGTGTGCTTTTAGTGTGATACATCTGTATTGAATATGCTGTTGTTGTGTGAAGACATCCTTAGGTGTGATAAGTAAAGATTATGTTTGTGGTTCAGTTTTCCTTGTATTTTCGTTATAGTTCACAAAAGAATTCATTTCTGCTGGGGTTTTTTAGATTTATTAAGCAAACACTTGATGTAGAAGATGATTGTTCTAAACATTCAATATATATTTCATATTTTATTGATATTTCATTTTCCTAAATTCATTGTATAAGATGCTCCTAACAAAAGGGGAAGACAAGAGAGGTGACAATAATGGCCTGCCAAGCAGGAAATGAAAGCTAAGCACACATGCTGTCAGTGTGAGCAAGACTTGTGTATGGACCATGTTGTCATAACTACCTTTTGTGTGACAACAGAAGCAAAGACCATTTCTGTGGTAGAATTTTGTATTTTCATTGTAGTTCTCATAGGAATTTCTGCTGCTACCTTTTTAGATCTTGTAAGCAGGTAAACAATTGATGTTGGTATTTATTCTAAATGCTCATTACATATTAAAATTCTGATATTTTATAGGTACTCATTTTCCTGTTAAGTACATTGTTTAATAAAACTCATTAAAATAATTCATCAACAGAAATACTTCTAAAAAATAAATGTGGGAGTTATACACTAATCATAATGTGCCTTTCAAAAAATTTGCTATGGGGAGGGGGTCTGATTTTTTTTTTTATATATTCTAGATGTTAACTCTTTTTTTTTTGGTCTTTCTGAGACAGGGTCTTACTATGCAATTCAGGCTGGCAAGATGTTAGTCCTTTGGGGGTGTTTTGTTTTGTTGACATGGAAGGTTTGGAATTCTCACTTACACTCTCTCCTGAGATTAGTCAGGATACCAGTAAAAAAGGGAGGCTAGCCAGCTGTGTGGATGCTTCAGGAATTTCTCTCCTGTTCTCTTTTCCAGTACTATCTCATCTCTCTGGGTAATACCATGGACCTAAGGGGAAATGGAAATTAGTTTACCCTCACAACTAAGTTTAAACCTCTTTCTCTAACTCAAACAAGTGTTTAGTACGAGGATGTATCTTGGGTAGGATCTTCAAACACACTAGGGCTTCCCCAAAGCAAGAAAAATTCTTTTCTCTGTTTAGCTCATTTGGGGTAGACACTCTTATGAAAACTGTACTAGAGAGTAAAAAGGAAAGGATGGAAATTACACTCCTTTGTCATCATCATTAAATAATATGGCAGGTTGCGTAGAGTCTGAATAAATAGATTTCTTCACTGCCATGCTTATCCAGTGTGTGGTGCTTCCTCCAATCCTGCTACATTATAGGCAAACATTTGAAAAAATGTAAGACCTCAAAGGTAGTTTGAAACTTTTATAGCAGGTGTTGGATTATTTAACAAAAGATACACTGACAAAAATCTTTTACAACACTATAATTATGAAGTTGAAGGCACATCCTTGGCAGAAATATGATTACATGCTTATGGAAAAACAAAATACTGCCTATCTTGACTACAGTAGATGAATATTGCACAACAATGTTTACCACTGTTTTGGGTATCAAGCAATCATGTTTAATGATGGTTGGCTAAACATTTCTTTATCTAAATAAAAAAAGTTTGAGGCATTTGGTTTTGGCTATAAAAGGCATTATCAACACCATTAAAGAGGCTTTTGATTGAAGCAAAACAATGTTTTGTGCTTTACCTGATTAATCATATCAGACTGAGGGATTATACAGAAAGTTAGTGTAAAAATAAGTAATAATTTGGCATGAATCAATGTCTTATATTTGGTAAAGTAATACATTTTTAAAATATAGAAAGTAAGACAAAACAATTCAAAGGGAGTAATACAGGGAATATCTTCATTCTTTTTTAAGTAACCAGTAACCAGATGCCTCACTTAAAGAAAATAACAAAATAGAGTAAAATAAATATAATGAAACATCATTTTAAAGCAGGATCGACATGTAATGGGAAAAAATTCTCAAATATACATGTTTTATCTTAAATTGTATTTAGAAAAGATATGCATGCTTAAATTTTTGGAAACCTCCTGTCTACAGTGCTATTTTAAATACTATGTATATCTGAATAAAGAATAGTCCTTTTAAATTAAAGAGAAATATGAAATTATTTGTTCACAAGGCATCAAATTTAACACTCTAAAATGTTCATACTAAACTAAGAAAAGTAACATTTCTACTTTCACAACTGACAACCACCCTTCTTTAGATTACAACACTAAATCTTTGAAATTCAAAAAGCATCTTTGGATTTGTAAAGAACAGTGCCCCATAGCTGAGTCTACACTATCACTGGATATCAAAGAGTTCTTGTTATTTTCAGACTGGGGGAGAGTTGCTGAATGAATACAGAAAAGTTGTAGAGAAAATATACAAAAAGATCTTCAAGATATTCAAATATAAATCTACTTTCCTTTAGTATGACAATATGGGCATTTGTACACATGTGTACTATTTGTGTATATATACAGTCTGTCAAAAATGTACACACACTCTTCAGGAAAAGAAAAATAGTATGATGCTTTTACAACAGATGGTGTTACCTTGTATGGGGCACCCTAGAGGATGTTGTGTATCACAGAAAGCCCACTACACTGCCAGCCTTTACAGAAGGAATTGAAAATGCATGTGCAGCAATCCCAATGACCAAGGTCACCCAAGCAGTAGTTGGCCATACTAATAAAGGTCTGGAAGCTAACTGCCATCACTTTGATCACCTCTTGTAATTGTAAAGGCCAAAGGTAACTTGCATTATTCTCATAATGTTTCAATAAACTTAGTATTAAAACATAATTTTTCTTCTCCTAAAGTGTATATACATTTTGGTGGATTCTGTATATGTGAATAAACACAGATAAACACACTTACAAAATTTATTCTCTAATAACTACTTAGACCTAGTTACTAACTAAAAGCAATGTTTTTGATCCTCTCCATAAATCATCTCTCTCTCCAGCGAATGCAGCTTCTCTCTGAAGCTCATGAGAATTCAAGATTGCAAGTCTTATGGTAGAGAATTCAAATGTGCCTGCAGATATTAAAGGAGGACTCTTTCTAAATAGCCTATTTTCTGTTCTTGTATTAAGAAATGAAATTGTGTCCTTGATTACTACCAGACCATAAGTTACTCTTCCCATTGTGCTACAAAATGCATGTGGGAAGAAGGGGTGGCTCCAACAAACACATATAATAAGAGTACAATAAGAGTAGTAACTGGCTGCGTTCAGCTGAAAGAGAGAGAGAGAGAAAGGGAGGGATGGAGGGAGGAGAGGGGGCACAAGAGAAAAAGAATGAGAGAAAGAATACAAGCTAAACAATGAGAATGGGGTGGGGGATGCTTTTTGTCCATTTGACCCCAGAATAAGAAAAATCTATTATATTTTGTTATATCAGCTGTTTCTTCCAAAAGAAATGAGTAATGTTATAGTGGACCACTGGCATCCAAATAAGAAATGATTATTAAAATTCCAACTGTAAATATGGATGATGGAATACTACACATTAGCCTTTAAAAAGCGTAAACATACAAACTCATTCATGTATCATTTAAATGGATGTATTTGCCTTTCTAGGTTAATAGCACCTTCATCAAAAGTAAAGCAAAATAAGCCAGATTCAAACCCTGCATGTTTTCTCTCATATATGGAGTCTAAAAAAATTAAGGAAAAAATAAGGATATAAAAATAGAAAAGAAACTATTAGAAAAGATCAGGCAGAGGTGGAAAGAATGTAAGAGGGGTAATGCAGAGGATGGATATGGTCAAAGTATGCTATATGCATGTACAAATATGCCCAAACAAACTCATAATTCTATAGTAACTAGTATGTGCTCATAAAATTTTTAAAATTATATTAAAAACAATCTCAAAAAAGTTTCAGTTCTCTCTTTAAGAGAGGTGAGACAATAGTTGGTTCTTTTCTAAATCTGAAGGCAGTATAGAAAATTTTAAACTCTTGCTGGGTGTGGTGGTGCATGCTGGTAATCCCAGCACTTGGGAGGATGGCAGTGTGTTCAAGGCCAGCCTGGGCCACAAAGTGAGTTCAAGGCCAGCCTGAACTACACGGCGAAATCCTGCCTCAAAAAGACAAAAAAAAAAAAAAAATTAAACTCAGCCATGTGTATGCACACAAACACACGTGTAAGGATAAAAGAGAAAAGGGGTAGAGGTGGAAGAACTTCTTCCCTATACTTTACCTGATTTTAGACATCACTTTCTAAAATTTTTTTTTTATATTTAGAACTGACCTCAAAAAGAATAAAAGGCCCAACATTTACTGAGCACATTTCTTATGTTTAATTATTTGTGCTAGCAGTTTAATGTATGGCACTTGGAATAAAATGTTAGGAATCTTCATTTTCACATTCTGTATATGAAATTCATCTTGCAATTAATAAGCAAATAGTCATAGAAGTATCAGATCACTGACCAGTGTATTATTTCCCAGGCACTCATAGGGAAATTTCTAAATCCACATGACAATGGGAATATGGCCCTAAATTTGCCAACCATATTAAATAGGCAAGTGGAAGTGTTTTAAATAAAAGTATATATTTGAGTAAAAGGCTTCATAACCTAGGACGATTCCTTTTTTCGTATTACAGTTTACTGTTATTTTTGGTAAAAGTAGCTTTGTGTAATAGCTTGTTCTTTCTCCTTTTTTCTCTTTCTGTATTTGATTTTGTGAGACGGGGTCTCACTATGTGGTTCAAGCCAGCCTTGCACTTAACTATGTAGGCCTCAAACTCGGGGCAGTCCTTCGCCTTTAGCTTCCCAAGGGCTGGGATTACAGGTGTCTACCACCATGTCTGTCTTAGTATTATTTTAAAGTCATTTTGACAGCTTATCTGAAACACTAAAAGATCATTTAAATCTATTAAGTTAGATATAGCAGCCAGGTGATTATACTTTACCCAAAAAGATTAATTTAGTGAATCCAAGTAATTTTATGACCTGAATATGTTTAAAACAATAGTGTTAATCTCAAAATCATTTCAGTAAAAGAGGTTCAAAATGTTAAGTTTCTGAACTGAGACTGATAGATTACACTAAGAACAAGTTACAGCAAGAGTGAATTGAAAGTTAGCACAGAGCTAGGTTGGTTGGAGGTCAAATTTAATATATTTTTACAACAATGGAAAGATAAGAGGCAGGGAAGCCTATAGAAGGTATTGGAAAAGTTGTCACTTACTTTTATCTATGAAAAACCACCTAAACTTGGCTCACTTAAAGGAAGATAATGAAAGACATCTCGGAACAAATAAGAAAGCAACTATAAGGATAAGGATGCAAGGAGAAAAAGGGAACAGAAAGACTACAATAAATAAATAAGGCACATCTGTTTTTGAACAGTTACAACTGTTACCTTCTAAACCAGGGACTTTATATAGTGCTTTGAAAGTCACTGCTTCCCAGGGACAGGGTTACAGGCTGAAGAATGTTCTCAAAGTCATGCTCTCAATTCTTCAAAATTTTAATTATCCTCTCCTTGTTTTTCTTTTTGATCAAATACAAAAATCTATCACCTTAGCAGCAACTCAGCAATCTCTAATTGTAGAGTTTAATGTAAACCTGGCTACCCTATCTTATCTGTCACAAAAACAAAAAACATTAAAAATTCATTTTCAATAAAACTAGGTTCAGAGCCCATTTCCTAAAAAAGATTTTTTTTGCCATTAGACAAAGGCAACTCAAATGGAATCATTCTTGTAAGAGAATGAGATCAACACAAAATCCTTGCACAAAATTTTGAAAAGCTAGGTGAAGGCATGAATGCATGTCAGTGCATAACAATTTCAACTAGCAGCATTCTCCGTGGCCTTTTACAATGTGGTGTCATCATCTTCCCTGAAGTCTCCCACCAGGAGTGAGTGCTTGTCAGGTTCACTAGCAACAACACTATTTAGGGAACGTTTATCAGACAGTAGTGAGTTTATGGAGGCTCTGCTATAATTCACAATCCGGTCCAGCAAACCCAGCTTAGGAGAATTTCTTGAGGTATCATCTATTCCAATATGAACGCTGATTTCTGAAGAACTCTTCTGTCCTATGTGGCTCTGGGCATGTAGTTCAGTATTCTCATAAGTTGGTTTTCTATAACTGGATACATATGAAAGGGCATTAGTTTAAAATAAGCAAATAACTATATGCCTGTCACATGCACAAATGAAAGAGATGTGTCACATAAAATGTACAAAAGTGGTCACTGCTAGAAAAGTAGCTTGAAATGAATTGTGTGGAGTCACAGGATCAGAAACTCTACTTCTCAGAGCCATTGGACTAGATTTTACCCAACTCAGAGCTTGTGGTTATTATGTACAAACTACATGAAGTGACAATTACATAGCTAGTTATTTTTAGCTTATAATAATTGTTATTAGGAATGGTTTGAGGTTATAATTGATCAGTATAAAATAAAACCTGCAAAGACTGAATATGGACAATAAAAGGCATATACTCACATGAACAAGCCATCATACTCACAGTTTGAGGAAGAGAGAAGAAAGTACCACAGAAACAGATGAAGCAGCCATTGCTGCAGATCCCATCCAAGGTTGCAAAACCAAACCAATGGGCATAAAAACTCCTGGGTAACAAGTTAGATTAGTTAGATAGGTAATATTATATGAATTATCAATGTGTTTCTAAGAGCTCATTTTTTTTATATTCAACGTTTTAATCTGCTTGGTGGTAGAGATTTGTTGCCAAGTTTTCACATAGAGTGTTGCTGGGAACATCCTTGAACAATATATTCTGTACCATGTTTGAGAATTTCCTTAGGGTATATCCTGAGGGTGAAACTTCCAGGTCATAATAACATGGACACATGTTCAGGTTTAGGTGGACAGTCCTCAGGTGATCTCCAAAGTGGCAATATCAGTTCACAATCTCATGGGAGTTAATGTTGTACTAACTAATCCACATTTGATTTTGACAGACATTTTAATATTTACCCACATGGAGATAAAATATACTTATTGCACTTATAGTTTTTATTTGCTTACTTGAGATTTTTTTCACTTTTTCTATATGTATCACATATTACTTGTATAATGTTTTAAATCATTTGCTCCATGAATTAATCTTACTGGATTAAATTGTTCTTTTGCTCTTTTCCCTTTCAGTATTTGTATGTACTTGATAAAGAGCTTTGTAATTGCTTTAACGTCATTTCATGTTTTTTTGTTAGTTGTCAAACCAGAGACAATAAGAAGAAGGTACTAATTATTTCTCTTGTAATTACTAACTCCTAGCAAATCTCTAAACTTAGAGGAGATTCTCAGGTATGTATTGAACAAATATAGATCATTATTTCTTGCTCATATTTCTTTAAATAAAACTCTCTCTCTCTCTCTCTCTCTCTCTCTCTGTCACACACACACACACACACACACACACACGGCCTCTCAACCAAAAAGAACACCTGATGACTACAATAAAATATTAAGAACAGAAAATTCTCTATATGTGATAGTCACAAATATGTAACAAGACCAAAACTAATATAGAGTAAAAAAGAGTGGAAGGAAAAGTATAAAACAC
>PVLD010029866.1:0-17516 GCA_004027595.1 Dinomys branickii
TCATATCACTCTGATATATGTGCACCCATGTTTATAGCAGCACAATTTGTAATAGCTAAAATGTGGAAGCAACCCAAGTGCCCATCCACAGAAGACTGGATTAAAAAATTGTGGCATTTTTATACAATGGAATATTATTCAGCTATAAAGAAAGACAGTTTTGGGAACTTTGTAGGCAAGTGGACAAAACTGGAGTCCACACTCATAAGTGAAATAAATCAGCGATACATGTGCAGGCAACGTATTATATCACTGGTGTAAGAACCCGAGGGTGGGAATATAAACTAAGAGTCATGAAGGAAATCTGTTCAAAAACAAAGAACAGATGGGACGAAGGAAAGGAGAAAAGAAAAAGACAAAAATGTATGTATATATATATGAATATATATGAATATACATATGTGCAGGAGGGCTAACATGGTTCTACTATTGTATTATATCACTTAATGCTAAGCAATAATTGATGACAGGATATTAGATTAATCGTGTATGTCTGTGTTATCCTGAACACACACTTCGAAGATATCAATATGTAAAGCAGCAACAAGCGGTGTTTTTTTTTGTTGTTGATGTTGTTGCTGTTGTTGTTTTATGCCTGTTTTGTTTCTTGTCTTTGGATTTTTGGTTTTTGTGTTTTTTCTGTTGTTGAGAGGATTAACTGTCTGACTAAATTTGCATGTCTGTATATGGGTTCATACATTTACAATTCGAAGTTATCAATGGATAAAGCAATAACCACTGTTGAGACCATATCACCTTGTCTATAGATTAGTTGTGATTGTACTATTTTTTATGATAATTGGTGTCTGTTTGTCAATATGTTTTTGTACTTTTATGTTTCTAAAATAAAATAAAGAAATCTAGACGAGAGCCTGGCTTGGTAGAGTTGATCATCACGGCGTGCACAGGAGAGCAGATACTGTGGTGTGCTTTCCACAGGAGTCCCTTCCGTCTAAGGAGTTATTCTCCCAGCATTTGGAAGTGTTTGCTGCTGATTGCTCACAGCTGTGTTGTTATATTAGTAGAGGTTCTCTAGAGAAATAGAACCAATAGAATGGAAGAGAGAGCAAGAGCAAGAGAAATGATTGTAAGAACTGGCTCACGCATTTATGCAGGCCAAGACATCCATCAGTGCTACCGCAGCTGGAAAGCCAGGAAAGCCTGCGATGCAGCTCAGTCCAAGTCTAAAGTTAAGAACAGTGCATTGGAGAGTTGTGGTTTCGTCTGGCTCTCTGGAGAGTAGGAACAATCATGAGAAGATGGATGACTCAGCTCAAATGAAGGGAGTGAAGTCTCTCTTTCCTTTGATTTTTTTGTTTCACTATGACCCCAGTGGACTGAATGATGCCTTTCTTCAACCAACTGAAATTTTAAGCTTTTCCAGAAACATCCTCATAGATATACCTAGAAATAATCTTTTGCCAACTATCTAGGTATTCCTTACACTGACATGTAAAATTAACCATCACATCCCTCTTGGAGACTCATTCTCTAACTTATACTCTATTGACAATTACAAGCCCTTTCCCTGAAGACAGTGCTCATCCAGAGATCAGTTAGGCATATTTTACTTTCAATTGTCCAGTGGTATGTATACTTGGGATAGTATGATACTCAGTAATAGGCCAATGCAAAATACTTTTTTAAGATGTTTACTGAGAACTTCTGAAGTGTCAGGCTCTACGCTAAACAATTGCATGTTTTAGAACTCTTACATCTTATCACCCTAAATGCCATAGGTGAGAGAACCAAGGTTTATAATTAATTCATTTTCCCAATTTCACATCATCCTGTAATTGAGTACAAGGATATATTCCTTAATCATAACCAAAGACATATTTTTCAAGTTAATAAAATAATTTATAGTAATTATATGCACATCTAACTTGGGTTTTTCCTTATATCCTTATATTAAAGACTAGGGTTTGCTTAGAAAGAATATTTTTGAAACTTTCCTGAAGAATTCCCTTCTCTGAAGATACCCAGAAAGAAAGGGTATGTATTATCAGGAAGTCAATGCTAGCAAGGTTGAGGGGAAGGGAAGGAATCCTTCTGCGTTGTTGGGAAGAATGTAAAATGGTATAACCACTGTGGAATTCAGTATGGAGATTCCTCAGAAAACTAAAAATAGAAATTTTGTATGACCCAACTCTATCTCTTCTGGGAATCTTCTCAAAGGAGTTAAAGACATCATTTTACAGCGATATATGCCTGTGTTTATAGCAACACAATTCGCAATAGCCAAATCTTAGAAACAGCCTATTTGTCCAGTAACAGGTGAATAGATAAAGAAGATGACAGACAGACAGACAGACAGACAGAGAGGTAGACAGGTAGATAAATGGGTAGAGAGATAGATACTGGAGTACTGTTCAGTATAAAGGAGAATAAATTTGAGTAATTTTTGGGAAAACAGATGCCTCTTGAGACCATAATGCTAAGTCAAGTAAAGCAGTCACAGAAGTTAAATACTGCATAGTCTCTCTAATATGAAAAACACAATGAATAGAGCTCATACTGGTAAATGAAAAACTCAAGCGCATAACTTGGCACGGTTTCACTTATATGAGGAACCCAAAACATAAAGAGAAAATTTTTGAAAAATAAAAAGTAAGGAAATAGATCCAGTACAAATACGAAGAGGCTCAGGGAGAGAAAGGGGGAAGAAGTACAAAGAGGAGGGGACAGAGTGGGGGAGAAGGGGATGGAAGAGGAATTAGCGCGTGTTACACGCGGGTTCCAGCTCCCCACAGGAGTGTCATGGTCCTCTACTGCCAATACATAGTGATAAAAAGTTGGAAAAACGCTTGAGTAAAATAATTTAAAGAACAAAGTAAAACACAAATGATAGGAAAAAATAAGGGGGACCTTTCAGAGATGGGACTAAGTAGGAGAGTGCGGAGGAGACTGGGAAGAAAAAGGGTCAAAATGTGATGTGTGTGTCTACCTGCTCCACAGATGTGCTCACTCTGTATTGCACACACGGACTAATAAAATTTTTAAAAGTAAAACTAGAATGAGCCATTCTCATCACACACACAAACCCATTCCTGCTGCCGGTCTCCTGCCTTGTGAAGATTGAGGCAGCAGTCTCCTTCTCTGTCAGGGCTGTCAACACAACTGCTTCCATTCATTGGCTCTACCAAGGTACATACACATACATGCCTGTACATATATGGACAATATATATGTAAAGGTATGCCCTTGTGCATATCAAATGCATTTATGTATGTATACACATAAGCACACTGGATCATGCTCGCCCACAGTATCATTGATAACATCCTCTAGTTAAAGTTAGCACCTCTACAAAATACCTTCAGAGCAACGTCTGGATTCATGTTTGAACCTGCACCTGGATGCCATGCTAGCCCAGTTACGCATAAAACTAACCATCCTGCCTCATAACCGGCTTCTTGCTTCCTCTGCATCCCAGTCTCTGTAATCTAGTTTCCTCATAACAGCCACAGTGATACTTTCAGACCTGAAACGCATCGTGGTGTTCTTCAGCTTCAAATCTTCCAATAGCTCTATGTCGGTCTCACTTAGACCCAAGTTCTCTGCAAAGGCACCCAGTGTTTTGGGTGATCCAGATCTCAGTGAGCTGGCTACTCTCTCTACTCCTCTTGCCTTACTGTTCCTGTTTCCCCAACACCTTAGGCCTTTGAGCTGCTTCTTTTGTTTGAAATATGCTTCCATTAAAACATGAGTAATTTCTTTCTTCTTCAGCTTTTCCTTGGACGTCACCCTCTCAACATCCTTACCAAGTATTTAACTTTCTACCTGATAATTCTCTGGCATCGCCTGCTCTCACTTGTTGATGCACTTTTCCCCATAACAGTTATCACTGTATAACAAAACAGGCAAAATTATTTTCCATGTATCTGTTTTTTTATTGCCTGTCTCTCCCCAGGAGAATCGACCCTCCAGGAAGACAATAATCTTTGCTTATAGGTCTTTCACTTAACCCAAGTAGCTAGATTAGACAATATCTGGTAAATATTACTTATTCATTAAATATTAGCTTAACGCATAAATTCAGAAGAGTTGTGTACTAATAACTTCCTTGTGCTTTGTTATAATGTATCAGGAAAGCTCCATGCTATATTCTCATATTTTACTTCATCTTACTAATTCCCCATTTTTAAGCGTGGGATTTTTTTACTTTGACAAACATTTCTACCCTTTTATATTTCTACTTTTTATAAGAAATGATGCAAGAATCACTGTCTATTTCACATATATAGTAATTTATCGTAATGAGAGAGGGATAACCATATATATGCAACTAATTAAAGTAGTTGGATTTGAGAAATTAGGGTTAGATTATTAGTGGAATGTGCCCATGGACTTGCTAAGGTGATCATCAAAAGAGACAAATTTTCTTTTTTTTTTTTTTTTTTTTGTCTTTTAAAGACATGATTTCACTATGCAGTTAGATGGCCTTGAGCTCACTCTGTAGCCCAGTCTGGCCTCAAACTCACAAAGATCCTCCTGCCTCAGCCTTCCGAGCGCTGGGATTACAGGCATGTGCCATGATGCCCAGCTCAAGATACATATTTTCAAGAATATAATTTTAGAGACATTCTGTTAATTTTTAGAATATTTAAAGACTGTCATGTGGCAAGTTTATTAAATTAGTTAAAATGATGATAACCTTTTTAGCACAAACCTTTTGTATCACAGCTGAAGGTAAAATGTATAGAGACATTTAGATTTTTCAAAGTTGAAATATACCTAATTCTTGTCTCTTATTACTTTTTTTCCTTGTATCTTTAGTCACATGAATATTTATAGGAAAAGCAGTAAAAATAAACCTATTTGTTGGACTTTGCATCGTATTTGAATCTTAAATGCCTTGTGAGACATACATTTGTAAGATGCCTCCCAGGGTAAAATTTTAGAAAGAAAGCCCTTCCCCGGGTTTCACAGAATTTCTGAGTCATGCCAGTCATCAGGAGAATCCACGATGCACTTGCTCTTGCAAACCTCCTTTCTTTCCTTACCTTTCCAACCTGAGTTATCTAGAGCACATTTGCCACCTCACTCTCTTCATATGTACACACTCCCTAATTTTTCCTCTTAGCATCAAAATATAGACTTTTTGCGCACATAAAATAGTTTGCTGATACAGAAATGTAGCAATGAGAAGCAAGATTTTAAAACTTCTGGCATTTGTGCATCTTCAAGGTCATACTAAACCACCCTCCACGTTTGTTGTACCCATGCTGCTCTTTCGGGTCCTTAAGCGTGCTGGTATTTTTTCCAGCGCAGGCTCTCTGCATACCTCATTTCTTCTGTCAGAAACCTTCGTGTGCGAAGAAGTGAGATCATCACAGATTTCAGGGTATCGAGGAAGCTCGCTTAGGCACCTATGCCTAATGAAGTCTCTTATTTTTTTCTCAAAAAATGTATTTGCCTGCTTATAATTACATAATGATGTAATATGTTGTTATTTGTGGAGCAAATACCTAGGGTGCTATTGGACGTTAACTGAAACGGGTCCCATGAATGAACGACATAAAATATCCCGGAAATCAGATATGCGCACTATGGTTTGAGCAGTATTAGAAAATGTTCTTATGGGCGGGCAGTGATCACAGCAGTCCCGTCATGCACTTGGAGTGATTTGTGCAGAAACACTTCACTGAAATCAGGCAAGGAAGGTAATCATTGCATTTATGAGCTGGTGGCCTATTTTTTCCACAGGCACAGCTTTGGAACCACAGAGGAACTGAGAGATCCAATGATTGCATGCATGGTGTCTTAGGAATAACTCATCTCTTGACTAACAAAAAGATGCTAGGTTTATGGATAGAACTTCCAAGCTAGAACAACATCACTGGAAGATTGCTACACCAAGACCAGCAGATGGAAAAACCACTTGAGCAAGGTAAGAATAAATCAGTTCAGTAGACTGATCTGCACGCTGTTTTCTTTGCTGTGAAAAAAACTTAGAAAATGATAGAAGTCCATTATGTTTCAGTTTTTACTGACTCATAAGTGACAGCCTAGAATTTGGCCATATGGTCAGGCAGATGTGCAGTGAAAAACTGTACCATTACAGGGATGTCTGCATGGAACACGGAAACCACTGTGGAAATTTAGAGACATATGAAAGTAGGAGTTACTGGGGAAGTGGCACATGGAGAAAATTTGAAAGGAATATTAAGGTCAAATGGAATAGCAAGTTCAAAATACCTATAACACATGAATGCTTCCTATGGTCAAGGAAGGTCAGTTGGGCTGTAACCGCTACACTCTGTAGCAGTGAAAAGATTTTTCTGTACATTCAGTTTGCAAAAGCCTGTAATATAATTTTATAAGGCATTAAATGAAAATTATTGGAGAGTTTTAAGCCAAAGGGTAAAATGATTCACATTCTTAAAGAATTTCTATATACCCTCTTTGAAAATAGACCATGGAGAGTTGTAGTAGGCATATTAGTATGCACAAATGTTTAATGCAGTCCTGCCTTCCACAGCCTTTGAAAACAAAGAGGGTTTCCATGACTACTCTCCCTACTGACACGACCTGCAAGATGAGGGACTCCTAAAATTACTTCAGGTTTAATAATTTGCTAAAGAGTCTATGGACGGAAAGTTGTTATACTTATAGTGATAGTTTTACAGTAAAACATACAGGTCAGCATTAGTCAAGGGAAGAGCGGCACAGTATAGCAGGCTTTCACATACAGAAGTCCCAGCTGTCCTCTCCCCATGGAATCATGGGTAACATTTATGTCTCTCAGAAACCAAATGTGACAATCGGAATGATTTATCGCCTACCAGGAAAACTTACCTGAACTGTGTGGGACATAACTCAACCTATAAATTAGGAGCTTTGTTTTGTTTATTGCCCATTCTAAAGACTAGGCAAATACTCAAGCTGCTGAGTGAAATGAACAAGTCACACATAAAAGTTACTGCTAGTGATACAGATTTAAAGCACAATTCTTCTTATCAGTAAGCCCACATTTGAGTGGAAAATCACAGTGAGTGCTAGACTAGAGAGTTTTTATATAGAAACCAAATGTGGAGCATGGAGAACAGAGAACATTCCACTAAGAAAGTGCTACCTCCTGTTAAGTGAAGCGCTGGAACTGATCTTAGGGAGAAAGGATGCGGAACATGCTGCGAGTTAGGGGATAATCACACAAATGCAAAGAGGCAAGAGAAAGTTGGCATCCTTGTGCATCTAAAAGTAGTTTGGTATAAAACCAATAAGAAAAGAAATATCGAGCTCTGGGAGGGAGCAACAAGACAGATCACAGGAGGATTTGCAATTATGTTGTCCTCTAACATGGAAAAGTGACACAGCCATGTGAATATTTTAGAAATGTCACTGATAACAGCATAAAGAATGAGTTGAAAAGAAATCAGCAGGACTAAAAAAGATATATCTTTGAAGTACATTTAAGTGGAATAATCAGTAATCAAAATACAAATACTAAGAATTTAAAGGGCCTCAGGATGGTGATGAATGAATGGAATCAATGTCGTGTTAGGTGAGAAATTAATAGGTCGAGAAGAATTATTGGATGTGGAGTATGAGGAAGGAATAGAGGATAATGGCCAAGCGCTGGTTTTGACAATAGATAAATGGTTTTAAAAATGTGTCTTTGTCAGCAGAATTCAGATGGAAGACAGCAGCACAGTTTCGGCATATGGAAAGAGTAGGGAAGACTCCATTGAAGATTATTAATTGGACATTACTAATGTTCAGTTGATTAATTGATCCATAGATGTGTTTTTTATTTATTTTTGATGTGTTTTTTTTATACAATGGAGTACTACTTGGCCATAAAGAAGGATAAACTTGAGGCAATTCTAGCTAAATGGATATATTTTGAAACCATACCCTTAGATGAAATACACTGGACACACATGTTTAAATACTACACTGTTTCTCTGGTTTGAGAAATGGAAAATACAAATAAGGAACAAAATGTGTAATAGATGCTGGGAAACAAAATGCTCAGATGAGAAAGGAATGGGGGAGAGAGACAAGGAATAAAAGACTAGAAGGAAAAAATGGAAACAGAGCTTTTGTAAATAAGCAGGGGAAGAAGAGTTGAAGGGAAGAGAAAAGAATACAAAACAGTAAGAAGCGAGGTGTGTCATATACAGGTATAAATTCCCTGTGATGAATGTTATCATTATGTATATCTAAAGTTCTACCATTTTCTTGAAAGTAAGCCAATTTCTATTTGTTATAAAAAGTTGAACTTGGATTTTAAAATTAGATACTGCTGACCACCAAACAATTCATAAAGCATTGAAGTTCTGCACTGTAAACTCTGTTTTTCTGCCCTGCCGCCATGAGAGTGATGAATGATAACGCATTGGTAGGTGGCTGGCATAAGTTATCACAGTGTTCAGGGGTTGATAAAGTTATTTGCTAAAATATTCCCAGAACTTACTTAACTCAATGGCCAAAACTGATTAGAAGTTGCTATGAATTAAAGTGAATACTGTGCAACAAGAATCAGAGAGTAACAAAATAAAAAATACTCAGTTATCATCCTTCTGTTTTTCACAGTATAAAAATAAGAATCTAACTATAGGTCAGACCGTAGTTATGGTCGGATACTCAGTTATTGTTGTTTAGATGGAGATATGGTGTGAAAGGTAACCTTGCCTTAAAAGAAGTGAGGGTAAAAAAATCACAGCATCTACATTTTCATGCTGTTACTTTAAATCTTATTTCTTGACTCTAAAATAAAATATAGTTACTAGATTAATAAAAATAATAAAGCAACTTTTAAAGGAAAAATCTTTCATTGCTTTTTGCAGCTGATGTACTGCATTCACTGTATTTGTTTTGAGTGTTTACATGTCTTGCCATCGAAATTAGTATAGATGCTCAGAATATCATAATTTCCAAAAGTACAAGTTCCTTCATTTAAAGGTCTTACCTTTGCAATATTCTATCCTTTGATTGGGCTGTTTAGAAACTGTCAAGTCACACACACACACCCAACTCCCCAACACACACCACTATGACTACCGCCACCATCACCACCATCACCCCGTCGCACCACCGCCCCCCTCAGAGTGAGCTAACGTCAGCAGGGCTCACGCCGTAATCAGCGTGGATTGCTAGATGAAAGATTTAGCGAGAACAATCCATCTTATGCAGGTGAAACAAACAGTTTAACTGGAGGAGAATCCAGTTCATCGTCACAGTTTTGCTTCCTGGAAAATATTAACTTTCCCTTTGTAGGAGGCTCCACCTAGGTTGTCAACTGAAGAAAGAGAATGAATGAGATTTGTCCTCTCGGAACAAGTTCTCCATCAGATCACTAAAGGCTACAAGACTTTCTAACAGGCAACATTTCTGAAAGATTAGGATTTATCGGTACAGATGCTTTTGACAATATCAATCTCAAGCTCATCTCGTCCATTTGAAACTTCCGTTGTACATTTCAAATTTCCACATAGCACCACAGTGGCAAATACAAGCCACGATTCTTTAAAAAGATACAAATAATAAAAGGGAAGGGCCACAAGGTCAAAAGGTATTTTTCTTTCTGGAGAATTCTGCGATATACAAAGTGATGCCTTGGAGGAAAAAACAAAGCTGTTTAAAAAGACAGCAGCTGGTGTAATGCTGCTTCATTACAGACCCAGTGGAGCAGAAGCAAGGCATCCATTTTGTCTTTTTTCTTCATTGATATCAATGGAGCATTAATGGAATTCTTATACTCTGCTGGTACAGTATAAATTTAGCCTGAGTAAATCTTATGGCGGCTCTATTATGCTGCTGTTTTTTAAACTAAAAAAAGAACTTTACTGACTTTTTTAATATAAAAAGTTGCAGAGAAAATAGATCCTCATATCCACAGTAAATAAGTCACCAATACAGTTTTTTTCTTTATTTTACCATTAGGAATATAGGTAAACCTCCACTCTAAATTAAAACTCTGATTAATAAGCATGTTTCACTGCAATGTCACATGGTATTTCTCCAGTTAACAGAGCCAAGGTGCTTTTATTGCTGTTTATTATTGATTTCACTTATTTAATTCTCCTTTAACAGAAAATGCTTAGTTTCTGCTTGTGCTTTTATTTTAACAAAATAGGTTATGTTTTCCCAACCAACAAAATTATGCAAATTACTTAGCATTTATCCATACTTTTTAAACCATGTCCAAACTATGATCTTAGGGTTGTCCATTTATATAAGAATTTCGGGGCTAGACAGGAACCCAGATGTTTCAAGTGGATTTGCAAATGGCAAAGTCCTGCTCGTTGGATCTGCCTGCAAATATATTTGCAAATGCAAATCCTCTTTCCAAACAGATCAGAGTTTTTTTTAGGTCTAACAAAAATCCTTGAGCAAAGCAAAAAGCTGGTGGAATGTACATGTGACACTTCTATGGATTTCTATCCACATACTTTTGCATCTTCCTAATGTACTTTCAGAGCTGTTAAGGCAAGGGAATGCAGGCACACACTTTCAGGGGGCTCTGAAGGCATTCTGCAATTTAGGAGAAAGCAGAAGTTGTGGCTACACCAAACAGCTTCCCTTTATCTCTGGAAGAGATGACTTGGAACATATCCTGCTTCTACTGTGACTTCTTTGCGTACTAGTTTATCTTGCAAGGTGATTTTCACTTGTCCACCACAACTGAGACAGTGTCTTGTCTCCGGTCCACTCAGTCCAGGCACCTCTAGCACATTTGTGACTCCAGAGTCCATAGCATGATTGCAGCCCTTGGCTGAAACCTACCTGTTGAGGTCAGTGCATCATTGTGATTTTTACTGATCCTTGCTCCTGATAATAATAACAATAGCAAACACTATCATTATTCCACCGTGGTCCTTGTACCTTAACTCTCTCGAGCCTCCCTGCTACTCTGTCACATACACACGGGTTTCCCTCATTTCTTGCACTCCCCTAATACAGCCAATCGATCCACACCAAAAGGATGATGGTAGAGGAAAGCAACACACTAGATTTTTCTCCTTCCAAGTCTGTCCTTTTCTCTCTTTAGATGTGACCTCTGCCGTAATCAAGGTTGGACTCTTGCCACAGCCTTCAACCTAACACCTGCCACACTCCAGATGCACCCTCCGTGAAATCCATCCTTCTGCTCTTTTGCTAAAATGATGCCTCCAAACTACAAATCTAACCTTGTCATTATGCTGCTTCGGTGTTAACTCTGGATACAGAGTTAGCATACAGGATACCATCCTTAGATAAAATATGAAGCCACTATGTCCTAACCACATCTCCTCTGGTGCCTGTTCCCACCTCGTCATATACAATATGATTTCATGCCCACTCCCGTATGGCACAGGGAATTGAACCCAGGGCCTCCATACTGAGATATGCGTTAAACTTGCAGTTTTCTTGCCTCAGCCTATCCCAGAATGCTGGAATTACAGGCTTCTGTCTCTACACTTGGACTTTCTTGCATTTCTAAAGCATGTTAGTATAAGATGCGTAAATTTGTCTAGCATACCTTTCTTCCTTCTCCTACCATTTGGTCCAAGATTCAGCTTGCTGCTTGCACCCCCCCACACCCACACACACACACACTTAGACACCTGGCCAACTGCTCCTCCTTGAGTTGAGAGCCCACATAGTGGGTCAGATCTCCAACACTGCCCCCTGCTGCCCAGCTCCGTCTTACAGAAAATGATTTTTCCCTCTCCCTGTGGTACATGGGCAAATGCTCAAATTATCCATTTAAAATTTTATCCCCCTCCTTTACTCTGAGGTCTTTAAGGGCAGGAACTGTGTCATTCTTTATCTTCCCAGAGCTCTGAGTTTGCTCCATCTTCTAAGAAAGCAATGTTCTCAATACATGTTTATGGAAGGAAACTACTTTTAAATTCTCAGAAGAGCATGGCTTTCACCCATACAAATGAATTTGTGGATGAAAATTATGGAAACCTTAGTTAATGCTAAACAAGGCATTCATGGTCAGTGGGATCTTTCCCATGATCTTTACAATATATTAAAATATCACTTAATTTGTGATGTGATTGGAAATGATAGTTGAAACTATAATTAGCCATAGAATACCAAAGTACAAAAGAAAAAAATATCTGAAATTTGCTCATTAGATAAATTTTAAAGTATAGTGGGTTTTTTGCTTTTGATACCAAGAATCAAACTCAGGACCTTATACTTGCCAGGCAGGTGCTTGTGCCCCTGAGCTATATTCCCAGCCCTAGATTTATTTTAAAGTGAGAAACCATAAGGCTACATTTAACATGGTGCCAAAATAATGGGCTTGGTTAATCAAAACAGTATCCTGTCTATTTACAAAAGAATATTTAATTTGATATTTTATCATAGCAAAGAAGAACCAACTAACTGATTGAATTGTGTCTTTTATCCCATTGAGAAGCTACTAAGGAAACAAAGCCAGATTTTATTTATTTAGAGAGAAATACTTTTGTTCTTCTACAACAGGGAAATCAGAACATTATGAAGGAGTTCTCCAGAAATAGTGAAACAAAAAGTACTGTGACATGTGAACATTATTTAAGATTAAAACATGTTGCAGTGAGCCTGATTCGGTGGAGATTTCTGAATTATTTTAACATAATAAAAATGTTCCCATCTTTCTTGCTAAGGGTGAATTGCAAATGTTAATGTCTTTTGAACTTCCAAAACTAAGCAAATATGCTGTTCTCTTTAATGATTCAATCTCATGTTTTCCACGAAACAGTAGATCTGTACATAAAATAAACCAGTACTGTTTTTGAAGTTGACTCAGGTTTGGGAGAAAACTAAAATATGTTCTTATGATCTTTAAGCCTACTTAAAGTGAGACATTTATTTAAAAGTGGAAATACTGGAAAATGGTAAGAATTAATAGGTTCATAATTCACTTCAACTTCTGAAGACATTTACAGTGTATCCAAGTTATATCAGTTATTAAATAAACTATAACTAAAATTTAATGACAGATACAATAATCATAATGCAATTTTGCTAGAAAAAGGTATGAATATGATCAAATATTATTATCTAAAGAGTTAGTTTTATTCTTATAATCACCGTGCCAAAATTCTGGCACTTAGATAAAATTCAGGGTTTTTTTTTAGAGATTAATCATCACTAGGAAATTAAAATCTTGTCCCCTTAGTTTTGAATAAAATAACTCACTTCCCTTAAAGAACCAAGAAAGTTAAGCAGACAGCGTTTACAACATGACTTATGCTAATTAGAATCATCTTTTTCAAAAGAAAATTCTAAACATCGTTTGCCTCTAGGAATATTTGCTCATTTCATTTTCTTTGAAGCAACATCAGACTAATTTTCAGGGTCAAAGTTGGTGCCTCATTTGTTTTTGAATGTTGACAATAAAACTATCACAAATAAAGAATCTGTGGAAATGGAATGCTTCCAAAAACACATCAACTAAAAATCTTGTTTCCTTTCTAAATTTTTGCTAAATCGCACATAAGATAGTAGTTATACAGTAAGGGTCTTACTGTTCCTGCTGAAACACAATCATTAGCAACAGAACAAGCTCAACTAATCTACTGGCAGATACCAGGCTTGGGCATAAGTTATTTTTCCTCCCATCCTTTGTTGTTGGACTGTACTTACCTGTACTTACCTGTAGACTGCACTTACCTATACTTACTTGACACTGAATGGCTTCTACATACATAAATGTTCTTTGACTTAGAAAATAACAAATCAATCCACAGACACATTTTAAAAAGCAGATATTTGTTAACTCTGAAATGCTTGTTTTAAAGCCTTCTAAATATTAAGAAATATTGAGGTGCTGGTCAAAATAATATTGAGCAAGTATCATAATCCACCTATTGCACACCAAACAATATATGAAATAATAAGAGGTATTCGATTTTCTCTGTAAACATGACTGCCATACATCTACATTCTTAAAGTTAGTTCTGGAAACTTAGACAAAATTGGAATACATGGCTTAATTATCTTACTAAGAATAACGTAGCCTTCCAAAAAATTCAATGGTTACATAAAATGTAGTTTAGGAAACTGAAAACCTTCTCACGCAAAGCAATAACTCAATCAAAGCTGTTTTATCAATGCTGTGAATTATACAGCAAGCATAATGCTTTTAAATACGACACCCAAGGATTATATTTCTTGGTACAAAGAAAAATATACTTCTCTTATCCCAAACTCCAGAATACTGTGTGTTCAAAACAAAAGGTCAGGAACTAAGTACTTCAGTGATGCCTTTACCTTAAGGATAAGAATTGGAGTTATACTTGAGGTCTTAGGTGAAATGAGTTTGACGGATTAGGTTTGGTTACTGGCTGTCAGTACACTACATAAAAAACACTGCACATACAGAGCTTAGTGAAACTAGCTGTTTTCTGCACAGGAAAATTCCTTGATAGAGTTAGCATGAAGACAAATGAACTGTTATCCCCCAAGAAAGGTGTCCCTTTAGGTTAGCTTTGAGGTTAGCAGCACCAAACGCTAAGAGCCCTTGACTTCCCATGGCTGACAGGCTCATTATCTTTGTAAATATTGAGGCTAAGCTCTGAATTCGGGAATTCTTCTCTGTGTTTCTATAAAGCACTAGTAACTAACCAATTACCTAAACAATGAAGAAATTAAAATGAGAGAAGACAAGAGCAGGGTTAGGAAATTTCCTTCATTTCCCACCATCAAACAAAGTGGTTTAAACTTTCCTTGATTATTACAGCCTTATCCGTTCCATTTATTCAAGGTCCTTCAAATATATTGTTGTTACTTACAAGAGAACCCTAGGAGATATATCTTTCTTACTAGCAAGTAAGAAAATGTGAGCTCAAATAGGTTTTATTCCAAGGTGGCCGTGACAAGACTCAAAACTGTACCAGCAAGCGTCCAAATCTAGTTCTTTGCCACTTGCCTATTGCCTGTAAAATTATTTCTCTAAAATCTACTTTTTGCATATGATAGCTATACATGCAATTGCACTTATATTTGGTGTTTGACCTTAACTATCGTTCTCTTTTCTCCACATCTACTTATCACCTCGTTCTTATAACCAAACACTAACCGAAATGATTCGTGACAATTTGGACTTGAAAGCCTTAAACATATATTACATTTTCAGTGCTTTATATACTGTTTAAAGTTTTCCTTTCACTTATGCTATGTGTTTTTCTATATAATTAATTTTTCTATATAGTTAAGTAAACTTTCCCATCCTAAATGTAAATGGTGTTAAAGAATTTCATTGCATGCATATATGAGGATTGACTTACTTTAACGATCATTTTTTACTTTTTCAAAAATACCCCGGATGTAAAAATTACCCACGCTGAAAGTTACGCAAAGCAATAAAAGTCTCATCTTCTGCTCAGGACCTGTCCAGAGGTTATTCATTTCATGTGGATCTTTCTGGGACTATCTGTTCATAATTATGCATCAGTAGGTCAGTGTGCAAGTCCAACGGAGACCTCATCCATCGGCACTGTTTTTCCCAGCACTGCCTATCCAAGTGTCCTCGGCTGTCTACCTTGTTATGACAACCAGACATTTGGTTTCTTGCTGGGGTCCAAGTAGCTCTGTTGTCTGGAAACAACAGTGTGTTCAACCGAGAGGACATTTTTCCCGACAGGCTTTGCTACACAGATCCATCCGTGAATGCCCTCAGATTCTGATTCCTTTGTCACAACCAACGACAAACAAAGCCTGGGACGTGGCATCCCAAACTGTCATTAAAGGGAATGATACAGTCTTGTGGTTGGGGAGTGAGGTGGGATTACACTATCAAGAAAACTCTGCCAATTAAACAAAGAGAAGGGAAGAAACTATGGAAGTAAATTCCTCACCTGAAGTCTACTCTGGGGCCTGTTATTTACGGCTTAGATGAAAAGGTTTTCACTATCAAATGTTTCTTACAACCAATTCACGATGCTTTTAAGCTTCTTATGAGGTAATTTACATGATCTTCCATTTTGATACACCCTTATCTTGTTTTTTTCTTGTCTTGGCTTCCCCTTCTTTCATTTCAAAATTAAACGTTTCAGACTTGTGTCAGAAAACCCAGTCTAGGACAATAAATACAGCTACATGTGTGTGTGTTAAAAAGTTAAACACAAAAAGCATTAAAAGTATGTCTGGATCAACCATGACTTCAAGAAATCACAATGAAAATTAGAAAACACCTTGAGTTGGTTAAAAACAAAAGCACAATTTATCAGAACATATATATATAGAGAGAGAGAAGCTAAAGCAATGTTGACAGAGAAATGTGAAATGTCAAATGTTCTTTTCTAGTAGGAAAAACAAGTTTCGGATCAGTGACATAATCCCACTCTTAATTTCCTAGTCTTGTGTTTTGAAATTCTGTATCCTTCTTATTGTTTCTTTTTCTCTCTTTAAAATAAAAATAAAAGAAACTAGGGGAGAAAGCAGGAAAATAGAAGAAATGAACGAATGGCAGAATAATAATTAATGGAACTGGAAACACAAAAGCAATAGAGAGACTAAAGGAATTGTATCTTTGGAACCATCAACCAAGGCCAGTAATCTTTTAATAATATTAATCACAATGATAAAAGGGAAAACACATATTGTCAGTATCAGGAATGAAAGGGAGGATTATACAGATCCCAAAGAAATTTAAAAGACATCTGAGGTAATATCCCAAGCAAATTTTTGCTAAAAGCTCAAGACTGTAGGGCAAGTAAATTCCTAGTAGCTATTAACTAGCAAACTGATTCAGAAGTAGAAAATCTTAAGAGATCTACATTAAGTTTACAAAAAGAATGAGTAACTCAACACAGTGTATATATATCCATAAAGAAAAGGCTACAGTCTCAGAAGGACAAACTGCAATTTCACTCAAATATTTAAGAAAGAAATTATACCAGCCACTCACAAACTTTTTCATTATAAGAAACAACATATCCCGAAATACTCAAGTCTAGTATTGCCTTTATATCAAAACGGACAAAGATATAAAGAGAAATGTCAGCACTATCTCTCATAGTTATACATGCAAATGCATGTAGCAATGTGGTACCAAATTAAAGATGATAGATACGTGATAGGTAGATTAGACAGAGAGATGACAGGTAGGTAGGTAGGTAGGTAGATGATACAGAGAAGAACAGATAACCGTAATACCCTCTGAGTCTCTGGAATTAACCTCAGCAAAGCAACTCTGTTTTATCATATAAAACAATTAACTGATATACTATATCATATAGATAAAGCTTTTGTAAATGGTAGAGAAGAAGGGTTGAAGAAGGAGGGAACTGAGAAAAAAAGAAGAACTAAAATATACTAGGTAAGGTACCAATTCCCTATGTGGAATGTGATCATTTATGTATGGCAAATCCATGTGAATAGATCTAAAAATTTAAAAATTTAGAAAAGAGAAAAATATACAGTAGAAAATCTGTAGAATCATCTCAAAAGACTCGTAAACACACACTGCCAAACTCCAACAGCAGGGCCAGGGATATAGCTCAGCTGTGTAAGTGCCTGCCTGGCAGGTACAAGGTCCTGAGTTTGATTCCTAGTACAAAAAAAAAAAAAAAAAAAAAAAAAAA
>PVLD010029867.1:0-17515 GCA_004027595.1 Dinomys branickii
GCTCTTCCGATCTTTGCTGCTTTACATATTGTTATCTTCGAAGTGTGTGTTCAGGCTAACACATACAGATATACACTATTAATCTAATTTCCTGTCTTCACGAATATACATATGTGCAGGAGGGCTAACATGGTTCTACTATTGTATTATATCACTTAATGCTAAGCAATAATCGAAGACAGGAAATTAGATTAATAGTGTATATCTGTATGTGTTAGCCTGAACACACACTTCGAAGATACCTGAAACTTTTCTTTGTTGATTATTTACTGAAATATTATGCCTAAGGTTTATTTGTCTGTGTTCTTACTGTTGGACTGTAATAGCTCTTTATATAATTTCTCTCTCTCTCTCTCTCTCTCTCTCTCTCTCTCTCTCTCTATATATATATATATATATATATACCCTTTAACAGATGTGTGTTTTGAAAATGTTTTCTTTTTGTCTGTGGCTCACTTATTCATTGCTTAATGGTATCTCTCAGAGAGCCAAAGATTTATTTACTGATTTCAACTCAAAATTGTCTTTTATAGTTGGCATTCCTTTATTATCTAGGAGGTTTTTTTAACCTATAGTTATAAAGATTTTTTTCTATTCTATTCTGTCTTCTAGTGATTTTAGCATTTTATGTTTTAAAATTAGGTTTGTAAAATGTTCTCATCCTTTTAGAAAACAGACAGTTTCAGATAAGTCAAACATGGTTTTAGTATATGATTCAAGGACTCCAAGTATTTACTCAGAAGCAATGAAAACATATGTCTTTATTCATAATGCCTAAAATTTAAGTTTTAGGCGAATATTAATCCAATAATAAGTTTATGATGTATATATACAGCATTATTACAGGGAAAA
Organism: Dinomys branickii; assembly: GCA_004027595.1. Lineage (NCBI taxonomy): Eukaryota > Metazoa > Chordata > Mammalia > Rodentia > Dinomyidae > Dinomys > Dinomys branickii. The sequence continues at coordinate 853 of PVLD010029867.1, forward strand.
TCCTTCCATGCATGTAATAAAGTAGTTACAGATCCAAATCATGCTAGCAGAGAAAGACAAGCACAAAGGTTACGTGCATGGTACATTTGTTGCATTTAGATGACATTTTAAAAAATGATAGGGATATAAACCAGATTATCAATTACCAGGGCCTCAGAAGGAAGAAACTTATTCCATGAAGACATATAGGAACTTGTCTGGGAGATGGAAATGATCTATATTTTGACTGTATTGTTGGTAATATGATTTTCTATGTTCCTTGAAACATATTAAGTCATGTGCAGTAAACTTTTCTATGTAATGATACCCACCAAAACCTAGGTAGAGTTTCTTTTAAAAGTGTCAAGCTTTTAGAAAATGGTTTTCAAAACATTTTTGAGTCTGTTTGTAAATACCGCCCCCCACCTATTCTTTCACTATGAAAGAACTAAGACTGGAGGTAAGAGAACCCTGTGAGCAATTCTTTGCTTTCATAGAGGTGCTAATAGGTCAATATAGAAGTTTTTCCATTTTTATTAACAGGATTTCGGTATTTCAGTAGATGCAAATAAGACACATATTATCCTGTTGTTCTTTAACTACTTATAAAAAGTTTTCTATCCAATCATTGCTGCCTTGTTGCCTTTAAATTCAATTTAGCTATTTCTTTTTCCTCTCCACTCAGTATCTTAGTTTCAAATTTCACACAATTCAACCTGGACTAATGTGTTTGGATTTTCATCGCTTTTCCAACCTTCAGCTTCCAGTTTTTCTAATTTGTATTGAATATATCATGCAGTACGTCACCAAATTGCCTAAGATGTCATGACTACTTTTTCTTTAAATGCTTTTGATAATATGACTCAAATGAAATGTTCTACAGTAAAGCAGGTTCTAACTCATTTTGTTTCATTTTATTATTTTAATTCTCCAGACTGAAACACAGTATTCCTACAAAGTTTTCCACACATTGAGTTGCTCCCCTGATGGCCTTATTTTGAAGAAGAAAATGTATTTGGTGAAAGCCGTTCAGCCTAGGATGATGTTAGTGAATGCTAGTATGGATCTCCTATCAGTCTCTTCGTAGAGTCAAATATGGATGCCAAGAAATTTAACATGGATTCAGTGATGGACATAGTCTCATCATTACAAAACTATGCACTGTAAGTAAACATTTACAAATGTTTTAATAACTTTATGAGTTAAATTAAGAATATATTTGACTGTATTATCTTAATACCTTAAATTTACAATGTTCAACACACTTCTGCCACCTTTGCTTGCATTTTACAGTTGAGATTTATCTTCTATCTATGTATCAATGTATGTATGTACGTATCCACCTGTCTAATTTATCAGGTCAGTTGACTACAGCATGATGCATGTACTATCCACTTGAATTATGTTGATTATTAATGAAACTTAATTCACTTTCTCTATCCATGTTCTGAAAGAAGTTGAAAACTATCTTACTCTAGTATTCAACAATGGTTGGATGAGAAATTTGTTTAATTCAGGGTACTATCATAATGATTAGGTGGTTCATAAACAATAGGTATGTATGTCTCACCCTTCTGGAGATTGGAAGTCTAGGGCTAGAGTGCCAGCACAGGCAGGTTCTGAGAGCGGACTGCCAACTTCTCTTTGTATATTAACGTCGTAGAAAGAGTGTCAGAGCGCTCTCTAGGGTTTCTTTTATAAGGACAGTAACATAAGACTCCAAATCCATGATCTAATTATCTTCCAAAGATTCCAACTTTTAGTACCATTACTTAGTGTGCTAGGACTCTACGTTATGTCTCGGCACTCAGCCGCGAAGATAATGTCAGCGGATTGCGGACCGCCTAATTCCGTGTCTCCAGGCAACTTGGGGCGCACGTCATGAATTATGAAGGCACACAGGCGTTCAATCCATACCAGTTGGGTTTTTGAAGCTGTCAATCTCTAAACTATTGGGAATACCCATTTTTGTGCCACCATCCCTTCTTAATCAGTTTAGGAAAATCTCTTCATTGGAAAAATGAGGCTGTAGGGGAAATTGAAGCCATGTGGATCCTTCAGTAGTTTGAAGTTTCTCATGCTTATGTGGTGATTTTCCAGTAGCATCTGTCCTCTTCTGGTATCCTTTTGTAAAATATGAAATTTAAAATGTGTAGTGTGTCCTGGGTGGAGGAGTTGCTGAGACTGAACAGCCTTTAGCTTTTCCCCTGGTCTATTATCACTTGTTCCTGGGTATTGATTGGTCCTTTCAGGTAGAGCAGGTGAGAAGGCAGCCCTTGCAGGTATGTGTATTCTTTTCAGGCTTTAACATTGTTTGCTTACATGTTGTTTATACTAACAGCAGATAATTGAACAAGGACAACTGATATCCTCCATATGTGCCATATTTTCCTTTATTTATAAATTACAGTATAAGCACTTTATTGCATACAGTCCTCTAAATGGTGGGTGGGTGTTTATTGCTGTTTGGGGTAGAAACACTAAACCACAATTTTAACCATTTCATTTCTGCTGTGGAAGAGTTGTGAGAAGCAGAAACCTACCCACACCATTCCCAAATGTTCATGAAAGTGAAGATGAGTCAGCACAGTAGATGCTTTTAATAACATTAATAATGGAGTTGTAGCCATACATTTCTCCTGTGAGAGGTGTACAGCTGGGGATGATTTTGTGACTGTGGTAATCAACACATCAGTAGCCTAGCAATCAAGAGTAGGTGCTACCAATTAACTCTGTGACCAAGAAACTCCCCCAGTGGCTTTGGGGAGCCTGTAGTTACACTAAAACTTGCAGCTTTCCCCAGCAGCCTGGAGAAAGAGCGTAGGGAGGCCTGCCTTGTTCTCTGCCTTGGAGGGTGTTAACGTGGTTGTTCTCTCCTTCAAGCTCAACTGTCCTGCGTTCACTCCTCCTCCATAACTAAACGTCTCTATTCCAACTTAGATTTTCCCCCAAGAAAGTGTGATACTCCCTCAGGGACAATGAAGTTCTTCTGGTCTGTCCATCTGAGCTTTACAAACTTGAGAAAGATGACTTAGTCATTTTATCAGACAGTAATAATAATACTCACAAAAATCACATTTCTCAGTGGGAATTATATATATGTATATCTCATTGAGAATATATAATCACTGCTATGGAAGAGTTGTGAGAAGCAGAAACCTATCCACACCATTTTCAAATGTTCATGAAAGTGAAGATTAGTCAGCATAATTGTCAGTATATATATTATAAAGATATGTGTGCGTGTGTGTGTGTGTGTATATATATATATATATTTTATATATCACTGAGAAGTATGACAAGCAGAGGACCCAGCAAACTCAGATGATATCATTTCTAGATTATTTAAGACTTACTGAGGACCTTCTCACACATATCTATCAAGGATTGTCTCAGAATGTCTGAAGATCTAAATTTAGAGGCCACCATGCAGAAAATTCCAAATGAAAAATCTACTGAAGTGCCCCAAATGTATATGAGAGGCACTATTTCTACAAGACCATTTTCCCACCTGACCCACAACCTGCTTTGACGTGTTTGTGGCTAGAAGAGGTCTCATAGGAGAAGATCCTCTGGAACATTGAGCCTTCCAAGATTTTCCGAACAAAAATTCTTCCTTGCACAGGTACTTACTAATATTTATTAAACAATGGGGTATGTAATACTTAATTTTATGTTTTAAACTTGTTAGGCTTTTTGCTGCTGTTACTCATGGAATTTTCAATAAAATCTTGTTATTCAAAATGCTTGCTGAGAGTGGTGTTTGCAGAAAGACTGAAAATGTCTATGTGGGCTTTTGATCAACTTAGTGTTGAAGGAAAGCAGCTTAGTGTTGGAGGGAAGATAAAAGTGAGTGTGGAAAATTAGGAGACAGAAAGGTGAGTGCTAGGAGCCACAGATACAGTAATTAGGAGGAAGTGAAGCCCTGAGCAATTCCTGTTATTAACTCTGAGTCATTTCACTTTTATATTAGCACAGAAGACTGGGAGGCTTGGAGGTAACTACATGAACCGAGATAGAAAAAGTCTGAGGGAAATCATAATCATGGATTTACAGTGCCTCCTCTCTGAGTCACTGAAGAAACATTATGGAATGACATCAGCAAGGTGGCAAAGTAGAAGATCTCAAGATTTAGCACCTCCCAGAAAACCAATTAGGCAGCAATCTCTGGACTAAAATAGCACTGAAGCAGCTCAGGAGTCTAATTAAGGCACTGCATCAACTCAGTACAATTTCAAAAAGTAAGAATATCTCCACAGAAAATTGGCAAGAATAGTTTACTTTCCCCTGTATCATCCCTCTTTTGGGACGGTGCGAGTTTGTGAGGAGAGGGAACTCTTCGGCCCACAACTTTTCCTTATGAGTGGAAACAGAAAGCAAGTGAGTGCTGGACCAACTTCCCTGGCCTTTCAAAGAACTATACATCCTTTGATTTGATCACACCCAGATTTCAGGGGAGATCATTAAAAGGGAGAAGTCTGGCCATGGGCAAAATAAAGACGTGTAGGGACTCTCGGTTTCAGTTACTTGGTAGTTACCACTGTGGCCCTCAGTGCCTGCTGTATAGCAGCCCCCCAGTCTGAACCTGAAAACTCTCTCGCATCTGCCTCAGTCCCCATAGTGACAGCAAGTACACCTACGCCTGGATCCTGGAGTAGTGGTCACTCCACGTGAGCATGAGCCCTGGGCCCTGGATCTGTCACTGTTCTGCAAAACCTGCCCCTTACACATTATCCCCTTGAGTGTTTGTCCCAGGTCTGGGTAAGTTGGGTCCCCTTAACACCAGTTCCTTCTGCAGGTAAAATAGAGATCAAGAAGACCCATCAGCCCTGCATCTCTGTGCAAACACAGATATTTTATATTACTATAATTACATGAATCTTTTGAATTTCTTCTCTATAGAATCCTCTATTATGTGCTTTGTGTTTTGTTGTAGTATTTTTTCCTTTAGCACCATATCTTTGAGCTTTATCCATGTTGTATGTACCAAATATTTGTTTTTAGAGTTGAGTAGGATCCTCTTGTATGGTCATGTCATAATTTGTTAATCCATTCATTGGCAAGTGGTTACTTGGGCTGCTTCAGCTTTAAGTGATGATTAATGAAGCTGCTATGAACATTTATGTGTAAGCCTTTGTATTGTCATATGTGGTTATTCCTCCAATGTAAATACATTAGGGTAAAGTAACCAGTTCACCGAATGTATGTTTAACTTTGTTAGAAAGTGAAGAAGGATTTAAAAAGGCATTTTACTTTCCCATTCTCAGCTGCAGTACATGACAGTTTCACTTGCTCTGTCTCCTTGTCAGCCAGTTGTTTTAATTTTAGCCATTTAAATGGGTGTGCAGCGGTATTTAACTGTGGATTTAATTTGTGTTCTACATAACACAATCTTTCCAGCATCTTTTAAAATCATTGCAACACAATTATTACTTTTTAAATTTTTTTTCATTAAGTCTACTATTATTTCTGTATTTATTTCAATTGATTTATTTTCTTCCAAATGATGGCTCAAGTTCTCTTCCTTCCACGCCTAGTAATCTGTGATTGGAGGTGAGACATTGTTCTTTTCTTTCCTGAATGCGGGATGTTCTGTGGTCCTAGGCATACTCTTGAAGCCTTGTCCTGGGAAGTATTTAAGGTATGTGGAAGAAGTTGATCACTTTTTGTTTTGTATCACTGACTTGTTAGGCTAAACCAGAGCAATACTTAGTCTATTGCCCATCATCGTCATCAATGAGTGATTTCTCCAATGTCCTTTGAGGTGTGTGGCTGTTGAGAAACTGGAATCCATTTGGGAATGAACATGGGATTGGCACGTCTGGAATGAATGGTCCAAAAGAAGCCATAATTGCATCTGAATAGCTTGAGATAAGAGGAAGCTTTTATTTTAAAAAGTTTTACTTTGACATTTTGCAATACATAATGAATAAATTCATATATATATATATATATATATATATATATATATATATATAACTTGTTCCTGTGTTTCTGAGTGTTCTTTCATGTATCTTGAGTGGTTTCCTCACCCACATTTACTGACAATAGTCAGGGATAGCATGAGAAGTGATGCCCTGCAGATGCCTCTAACTCTGTGCAGCTCATTTCTTTATGTTACTCATCCTTATAGATTCTACCTGTTCTCGTCCTTGTTAATGAACTTCCAGTTAAAAGCAGTAAAGTAGGAATGTGTACAGCTCATTTCTGTTGTTTCTCATCTATTAGAAAGCATTGTCCTTCACCATTTGATTCTAAAATCTTGACAACACTTGGTTCATCTTCAATTTTTGTTGTAGTAGGTAAGTATGGGGAGTTGTTCTGTTTTCTTGAGAGTATCTGAGATACTACCCTATATTTACTTTTCCTGCTGAGCAGAGCCTCTTATAGGACAAATGCAAATAGTTGACTTGAGAGCTGACCCCAGGAGGCAGGATAAAGCAAGATATAGGAGAAAGAAATGCCAACAGAAGTAGTGCTGGGTTGAGTTATCCCTCTTGCTTACTATTTAAAACAACTTTGAAACTTTTTAGGAAACATTCATTTATTATGTTAATGTGAGCTTTTTTCCTAAATAAAATGTCCCTGGAGGCATTTTCATGCACAAAGAAGTTTAGTTCAAAGTTAGTTTATTTTTTACATTAATTACATTTTATTTTACATTTCCATTAAGTTTACATTAATTTTTTATAAACCATTTATAAAATTTCAAATACAAAGCTTCAAATCTCTGATTCATCATTAGGGTTTTATGTTCCACTACTTATCTCATTATTCTCTTGGCAATCTAATACATTTTAACAAACACATTAAAAGCAGTTTTACAAGAATTTTCATATATGGCAATATTTTAAAAATTACCTATAATTTTAATGCTCTTGGTTCTTATTTTAGTGGGTATTTTTCACTCACCTAAAACATAAACAGAATTCCCGTAGTTTGAAATTATTTGTGGAACTCTAATAAGTTTTGAATTTATTAATTTTTCATAAGCCTAGTAGAATTTCAGTTTAAAATCGTGAGTCTAAAGTAATTACTCCCTTAGGTACACGAAATTTAAATTACATGATTTGGTATTGCAAAAGAAAAATCACTTCAAAGTTACATAAACTTAAAGTATGAAATACGTAAGAATTATCCCTTAACACAGAATTATAACTATTAAAGATTTGATTAATTTTGTTTTATTTATATTTCATTTTAAATCTTTCAAAGCAAAAAGAAAGTAGACACTAGGGAATCTGTTACACAGTCAAGAAAATTTTAACAGATAGATCTAGACTTGAAGTTTTTAAATTAATTAATTTGGCATAAGTGATTAGTGCGTTGAGGTGACTTGGCTACCAGATATATGGACAAGTTAGAAGGGAAAATTTTGTACATGATTCCTTCTGCCAGTGGTTGCTTTGTGGATGAGGAGGGAGAGGAGGGGGATCTTTTACTCTATATCTCATATATGAAGCCTACATACCTCTGCACATCTAACTTATTCAAATTTCCAGTGACATTCCATCAGTCGTGCTCATGAATTTTGTATATTTCATTCTTTTAAATTATACTATTTTAATACAAATTTATCCTTTCAGAAATTGCTGTTTGGATGTCTACTGTCAGGTAGTGCTCTAGGTAGATGGGATACTGCTGAACAAAACAAAATTTCATGCCTTGTAGGCACTACACACTAGCAGCAAGAAAAGAATACTAGATGACAAAGATGTAAAATAAGTACAAGGCCTCATTGACACACATATCAGAGTAAACCATTTTGTATGCTAGGAGGGGAAACATTTTAATGAATAAACAAAAAAATAGATACGAGTTCCTGAACTGGAATGGGTAGAGAATTCTGAGTGCTGTGGAGAAGGTGTTTTCAGGTCACACAATTATTTAAGATGGTCAGAAAAGATCTTGGTAAGTGGTATTTGGAGAAAGGGTTCCAGTGGTTGAAGGAGCCAGTGAAGCAGGCACTGGACAAAGGGTGATTCAACCTGTGTGTTCAGATAGCAGCACCAGCCTTGTCTTTGGGGAGCAGCAGCAATCAGGAGTGACCAGAAAGGTATCACGGAACAGAAGGATGGAGAGCAGTTAAGGGGTCCTTTTAGATGACTGCAGTTACTAGTTTTTATGCTTCTGGTTATAAAAAACAATTGCTGGCTTTGGAGAAATAATGTGGTCTGCTATTGGGATACCTGTGGCTACCGTGTTAAGAATAAAAAGTGGAATGTTTGGCAGTGCAAAATCAGAGAGACTGCTTAGGGATCTAAGTAGCAAACTGTTAAGGAAGCACGGTTGCACAGACAGTGCTTGTGAGAACTGTGAGAGTGTTAAGAGTAACACAATAAAGTCTCCTGGGAGTTGGCATATGAGATGTGAGGCAAAGGGAAGGATGGAGGTAGCACTGAGTGAAAAATAAATAATGGAAAGATGGAATTTCCATTAAGTAGAATAGTAAGCACCTACATTTTAGTACATGTTGAGTGTGAGCTACTTGAAAGAAATATAAGCGAAAACTTCAAGTTTATAGCTTGAGTTCAAGAGAAAGACCTGGGGGAGAGATACTATTTTTGGAATATTAGTGGTGGATGACATTTAAGTTGATGAGATTGGATAGTTTTTAGTACAAGTCATTAAGGTCAATAGAAATGTGGGGACATCTAGTGAAGAGAAATTAGAGGAGAATTGATGTATATATTTCTATCTAACATTGATCCCTAGTAATATTATATCTATCTATCTAATCTATCTCCCTAGCACTATAGTGTGTGTGTGTATGTATGTATATACACACACACACACACACACACACACACACACACATATATATATATATATGGAGAGAGAGATAAAGGAAGGGATGAAGGAAGGAAAGACATAAGGAAGGAAAGAGGAAGAGTCAAGCTCTTCATTTCTGCACTGATCTTCATATTCTTTTTTCATATTTGAACACAGGATATAAGAAATTCTGCATTCTCAGTCTTAGGTAATAAATCATTTTTCTCTGCACCAGTTCATTGCCATGCACACACAAACAAGCTGCAATTTTTCACATTTTAAGGCCACATGTCTTTGGAATTTCCTGTATCACATCATCTCTCCTTTGCAATGAACTTTTTTCTTTTTACTGTATCTACATTCCTCTTTCTTCTTTTCATTATTTCCTATTAAGTATTCACTTCACTGAAATTGCTCTTGTAAGGTTAAATGAGGAGAGAGGTGATTTGGCATTGATAGAGGAGAAAAATGTATATTATTCCAGAAGAGTGGGAGGTAAGTTGATGTATGGTGACAGATGTATGGGGTTATTGCTTCAGCATTAAAGACTCACAGATGTTTGTGTTCATGAGTTTAAAATAGAGATTAGCTGATGTGGTTATGGATTCTTTTTTCTTTAGTATACAGCTGGCTGGGTTCTAATGCAAGTGGATGGGAGTTTGTTTGTAGCTAGAACTATGATTTTTCCAAGTGAGAAATCAAAGCAATAAGTGGAAAAAGATTGGTGGGTAGCTATAGTGGTATGATTATAATAATTAATCGTAGAGTTTAAGCTGGCTGGGTGGGGGATGAGAGTATTTGCAGAATGAAAGACAGCAGATGACCAATAGAATAAAGGATTTGTAGGTCTCACCAGATCAAAAGCTGGATGATGGGAGGAGGCACGGAAAGATAGAAAAAGAAACTGTGGTTGATAAGACAAGGTCTTGAAATGGAAATGACTGAAGGCTTTCAGATTTTGATAGTGATAAAATCTAGGTTAAGGTCAGAGAAGTGAGTTGTGACTGATTAATACAATTATTACATCACTGGAGGAGACAACTCAAGAAAAGAAGACGAACTCTTGGAATGGCAGTATACAGTTGTATTTAAGTGGGTTTACCTTAGCTTTGACATTAACAAAGAAACAGGGATTCAGAAGGTAAATTATTGAGAAGTGAAGAGGATACGTCCAGGTAAGCAGAGACCAGTGAGAATATGATGCAATCAGAAGATGCAAGCCTCAAAGCTGAGAGATTTTAAGGATAAAGACAGAAAAGGACCCAGGAGTGGCAGTGATCCTGGGAGAATGTAGTCACCTCTTGAGAGTCAGTGTGGGAAGAAGTATCTTTAGGTCAAAACTCAAGGATTTCTCTTCTAAATCAAACAGACTAAACATTTTATTAAGGATACAAGCTGTTCTAGAGATAAAGGACTATCAGTGATGTTAGGAGCCCAAAGTGGAAACTTAACATGCAAAAGAGCAGCGGGGCCAAAATGGCCAGGGATCTTGGAATGACTGACACCAAGAGAAATGACTGTTTATGGAGATAAAGCTATGTATGGACTATGGATTTGAGGTAGGTAACAGTGTTGAGGCTGAGATAGGAAGTGTGGAGACTCTGTTCCTCTCACGAACTCAGATGGCAAAGGTTGAAGGCATTATGGCCTACCTAACTCTTCATCCTAATCAGAAGCATTTCCATCTTGGATGTATGCTTTGCCTCTTGACTGGACTAAGTATTTCTAGGGCAGCTAGGGCTGCCCAACTGTGATACCTTTCTCATCTGATGAAAGTAAATACACCTTAGGTCTAGGGACATTGAAGTCAGCCTTTTCAGGACACACTGATTGGTTTTACTAGTCATATTTTTTATCTTTAATTTACTTGCTCCAGTGGACTCAAAATTCTGAAGGGTGCAGACCTAATTACAATATTGAAAAAATTTACACCTTCTATTTGTATTTAAGCACTTATTACTTTGTGAGTTAAAATTTTAAGTTTATACATAGTAGATTTATGATCTCTGATTCATAGAGATCATCCACATTTTCCTTCCCCAAATGTAATTAGTTTTACCTTTTATAGTTTATCATTCTGGTATTTGTCAGTAATTTGTCAGAATCAAGGGGTTATAGGAAATCTTTCCATTCCTTAAAATATTTTTTAAAATCCTTATGGTTTTCCTCTTCTGCTTGCATTATATTTTTTCCTCACTTGTATAAAGTCCTAATGCTTGAAGTTTCTTAGACTTTTTGAAACTTTATGGGATAAATCAGGACTTTTTACTGACTGCATGTTGCCAGCTTTGAATTAATTTCACTTAAGTCTGGTAAGTCATGTACCTCTGGCCCTGTACTTTTCTCTTTTTTTATTTTAAAAGTAAAACAATGAGGATTTACTTGTGATCTGAGCTCCTGGAGGCCACAGACACAGGCAGCCTGTGATGGTGCATTCCTGTGCACATCCGAAACTGACTGGCAGCACAGAATCAGGATGCCATGACACACTGACATGAGGTTCCCAGCTGAATACCACCAAAAGACCAGGTATTTCCCATCTACTTCCTGGGGGCAGAGAGCACGACCCACAACCCTGCTGGGATTACAGTCTTAATCGCCACCCTTTGTGCACCTGGTGCAGACAGAAGATCCTCACTCAGAAAGCCTGTGGACTGCTCTCACAGGGCCCTCCCTGCACATGCCCAGCACCGACTGAGGTACTGGAATGGGCCCTCTAGGAGCTGCTGGCACCAAGGTTCAGGTCTGGGCTTTACTTGTGCCCTGACTTCCTGGAGGTCACAGACACAGGTGGTCTGTGATCACTGCCAGTGCAGCCTGTGTCTGGCCCATGTATGTGTCCTAAGCTGCTTGGAGACACAGAATCAGGTGATCCACAAACCGTTGACCCTGTAGTTCGTGTCAGTGTTTTGCCTGTACTCTGAATTGCCTAGGGTCACAGGATCACTGGTCCAGGATTGCACCAGAAGTGCAACTAGATTCTGGGTCATACATGTGTCCTGAGCTGTGAGACGTCACTGGATCAGATGGTATGCCTCAGCTGATATCACGGTCTGTGTCTGAGACATGGTCTGTGTCTGGGGGAACCACATACACTTCACCATCTGCTGGAAAACCCCAGACTAAGCAGTGCAACTCAGAAGACACTGAGGGACAAGCCTGACCACCAGGAAAACTAGAGACACTAGCAGCCTTTGCTGAGCTGCCAGGGAAGAGAAAGACTGAGCTTTTTGCATCTGATATCAAACATGACAAAATGAAGAACTAAAACACGATCTCAGACCTCCACCACACTCTGAACAAGTCCAGGAGACACTGACATAGGAGAATGTGGTAAGCACAAACCTGAAATTACTGAAATGATTGCAATGGAAGTAAAGAAACAACTCCAACAGGCCATAAAAGAGATCAGATCAGAAATAATCTCTCGGGGAAAAAATAAAATAACAATAAGAATGAAAGAATTGCTCAGCACATCTAAAGAAGAAACATATAAAAAATAGAAGAACATAGGCAGTGGACTGAAATGTTAAGTGAAAAATATAGAAATGAATTAGAATGCATGAACCAGATTCAGAGAGACATCCAGGAAATCAAAGCTTCCATTAAAAGCTCGCAAAAACTGCTTGAATGAAGACAAAGATAGACTTTTCAGATTTTGAAGATAGCAGGGCAGCTAGCAATCATGAAAGAAAAGATCTCTTAAACCCGACAAAGAACCAGGAAAAATCAATTCAACAGCTTCAAGACAAGGCAAAGAAGAATAATGTATGACTAATAGGAGTCAATGAAGCAGCAGGAGGCAACACAAATGACATAAAAAGAATATTTGCAGAAATAACAGCAGAAAATTTCCCAAGCATGGAAATGGAACCTGAGATATAGGTAAATGAGGGATATAGAACTCCTACTAGTCATAACCATAATAAAAATACACTCAGACATATAATAATCAAGATCCCAGATCTCCAGCAAAAGAACAGAATATTAAAAGCTGCTAGAGAAAATAAACAGATCACCTATAAAGGAAAGCCCATCAGAATCATGTCAGACTTCTCAACACAAACCATCCAACTGAGAAGAGCTTGGAGTGAAGTACTAGAGGTCTTAACACAAAACAGCTTCCAACCAAGACTGATGTACCCTGTCAAACTATCCTTCAAATTCAATGGAGAAGTAAAATATTTCCACAGAAAATAACAATTGAGGAACTTCATGAGTGGCAAATCATCACTGCAAAAAGTACTAAAAGATATTCTAGACAGAGAAAATAGTGACCACAATTTCAAGAACAACAATAGAAAGGAACCATCAAGAAGAACAAGCAATTAAACAGGTAGAAAAAGTAGGAAACTGACATAAGGAAAACAGAAAGAGAACAAATAAATAGCCTAATGCTGCACCTCAAACTTTTACAAAAAGAAGAACAAGGCAAGCCCAAAGCCCAAAGAAGGGAGGAGATTATAAATATTGGGCAGAAATTAATGCAATTGAAATGAAGAAAATCCTACAAAAAATAAATGAATCAAAGAGTTGGTTCTTTGAAAGAATAAATAAAATTGATAAATCCCTAGCCAACCTCATAAAAAGAAGAAAGAACTCAAATTCATGCAATAAGGAATGAAATTAGTATAGATTCTACAAAAATTCAGAAGATCATTGCTTCCAACTTTGAAAATCATTACTCCAATAGGGTAGAAAACTCAGAAGAAATGAACAGATTCCTAGATATGTACAAATTACCAAGGTTGAGTCAAGAAGATATGAAAATTCTGAACAACCCAGTATTAATTAATAAGATTGAAAACATGATTAAAACATGGGCACTTGGCCTGGCCCCCAGGAAGGCCCTGAAGACTTGCCTGAGCCCATAGGTGCAGTCACACTGACAGTCTGGCGGTTCACTGTGTAACCCCGCCTACCCAACTGGACACTTGACAGCTGTGAGGGATTGCCAAAGGGTGCTTCTCCACTTCCTGCATAGTAATTTGTGTACACCCATGTAATATATAGCATATTTAGAAGCAGCCAAGTCTCTGCCCAAAGTAAGAGCATGAGGGAGTAAATAAACCAAAAGTGCAGTTATTACCAGTGGGAAGATCACTGACAGGGTGGTAAACAACGGTGGTGAAGTGGAGAAAATTGATTAATTGAACGAGCCATAATCTATATAACTGAGTCATAAAGACGAAGATAACATTATGTAATACAACATCCAGTGGTAACCCCCTACTATTTTCTCTGTAATCTGGCATCTCCTTTATTGTTTTCGTGTTGACAAATGCAGAGACAATACTATGTAATACAGCATCCAGTGATGATTCCCTATTGTCTTCTCTGTAATTTGTATATCCTTTATTGATTTTGTTATAACAAATATGAAGATAACTATGTTATACAGCATCCAATGCAAATTCCCTACTATCTTCTCTATAATTTGGTATTTTCTGTATTGCTTCTGTGTTACTTTGGGTTCTTTTGTCTTAAAAATAAAATTACAAAAAAAACTTACCAACAAAGAAAAGCCCTGGCCCTCATAGATTCAAAGCAGAATTTATAAGAAATTCAGAGAATATTTAATACTAACACTCTTCAAACTCTTCAGTGAAATTGAAAAGGAAGTAATTCTCCTTAACTCATTTCTGGAGGCTAGTATTATACTGATACCAAAATCTGGCAAAGACCCAACCAAGAAAGAGAACTACAGACCAATCTCCCTGATGAATATAGATGCAAAGATGCTCAATAAAATACTAGCAAATAGAATGCAACAAATAATCAAGAAAGTCACACACCATGACCAAGTTGGATTCATTCCAGGAATGCAGGGATGGTTCAATATTTGCAAATCATTTAATGGTATACACCATATGAATAGAGCCAAAGACAAAAGACATATGATCATCTCAATAGATGCATAAAAAGCTTTCGACGAAGTCCAACATGCATTCATGATAAAACTCTATACAAAATAGGAATAGATGGTCTCTACCTCAACCTAATCAAAGCCATCTGTGACAAACCTACAGCCAACATCATACTAAATGGACAAAAACAGAAAGCTTTTGCTTTAAAATGAAGAACAAACAAGGACCTCTACTGTCACCACTCCTGTTCAGCATGGTTCTGGAAGCACTAGCCAGAGCAATTAGACAAGAGAGAGAAATAAAAGGAATACGGATAGAAGGGCGGGTAAAACTATCACTATTTGCAGATGACATGATACTATACATGATACTGTACATGGAAGACCCAAAAATCTCCACAAGAAGACTTTGTGAATTAATCAACAAATTCAGCAGTGTAGCTGGATTCAAAGTCAACATCCAAAAGTCAATAGCATTCCTATACGCAAACGACAAACAGACTAGAGAGAAATGAAGGAAACCATACCTTTCACAATAGCATCCAAGAAATTGAAATATTTAGGAATCAATCTAACAAAAGAAGTAAAAGATCTATTCAATGAAAACTACAGTAGTCTGAAAAAAGAGATCAAAGAGGGCTTCAGTAAATGGAAAATATTCCATTTTTCCAGTAGATGGAAAAATATTCCTTGCTCATTGATAGGAAGAACCAACATTGTGAAAATGGCCATAATACCAAAATTGTTGTACAGATTCAATGTAATACCCATTAAAATAGCCTTGTACTTTTCAACTTCCAATGTTTTAGTGTTGTCCTCATCTATATGATTATCTTTGTGGTTTAAGGATTTTTCAAATTTTACTTTTTCTGTTATTCATTAGGGCTTGAGGGAGAGATTAACACAATGATGTGATTTCCGCTTGAAAACACATATATTTTACCAATTGTTTACCAAAGACAGGTTTTGGAGATCAATAGTCTGAATGAGTGGAATATTCTTTCTAGTTTAATATATTATGTTGATTGGAAATAAACTCAGAGACTCCTCAGAGTTCACAGGCTTCCTAAACAAAACATTCTTGTGAAACTTTAGTTCATGTGTATATTTGAGAACAGACACTTATGTTATTATTTTGCTAAGTAAATTCAGTGGGTGAGCAGCAAAACTTGTGGAGCATTTGTTTGTTAAAGTTATTGGAAAATTGAGTAATTCAAGACATAAAAGCTGAGATGCTCCTATGCAGTGAAAAATGTACAATCTAATGATGTGGCTTTAACAATGTGAAAAGATTAAGTGGACTAGTGATTCTGTGCCTACTCCCAGGCTTGCAGGCTTTAGGGTGCGATAATGATTTCTTAGATTTGCAATCTGTATTCAGAATCATGATTTCCATGTGGAGTGCTCCCAACACATTCTTATGGAAACTGAACACCTGGAAGGAATTCACAAAAAAAATTAAGGCCTGTGCATAGGAGTCAGATCAATTTTATTTATCAGAACTCTGGTTAGATTTAAATTGGATAGTTGAGACCACTCTTTGCTTCAATCTTACATGGGGCTTTAAAGTTTGATTTCTCATACAATATTGATGACATACTTTAGTTCTTCTCTGAGAAATCAGGATTTTTCTTCCTTTTAGAAATAGAATGATTTACTTGGGGGTTAAGCTTTATGTTGTTGCAAGCTAAAGATTTTTCATTTAAAATATTCCTTTGAATTTCATAAGAAAGTGAAGGAAAATCAAGTATCAACTTGGTCATTTCTTTTTCCTCTTTATACTGTATTACGTTAAAGTGTAAGGACATCTGAAACATCTTCTTTCTGAGAATGAAAGTCATTGCTTAATACATGGAGGACCCCAAAAACTCCACAAGAAAACTCCTGGAATTAATTGACAAATTCAGCAGCGTAGCCGGATACAAAGTCAACACTCAAAAATCAATAGCATTCCTGTACATGAACAACAAACAGACTGAGAGAGAAATTGAGGAAAACATACCTTTTACAATAGCAACCAAGAAATTGAAATACTTAGGAATCAAT
>PVLD010029869.1:0-17514 GCA_004027595.1 Dinomys branickii
TTTCCTCAGAAAATCTGCATTCCTGGCTTCTCTAAACTTCTGGTGTCTCTACCATGTCTTTGGCTTCACACACCGCTTCACTCACTGCCCTCTCAGAAGGCCTCCCTGGCCTTTTGAAATCTGGGTGGAAGCCTTCCTGATCACACAACTCTTCCATTCTGCATGCACCTAAAATCAGTGCCATGTGGATGCTGCCAAGGTCTGCTGCCAGCAGGAGCAGTAGCCAGGCTTCCCCCTCTCTTGTCTGTAGGGGTCCAGTGCCTGGATCACTGCACACTCTGAGTCCAGCTTTGAGGAACAAATTCTTTAGGCCCCTGCCACTGTGGAACATGGTGGGCTGCAGCTTTCTTCTCACTGCCTGCAAAGTACAAAGGGGAAATGAGGAAGGCCAGACTCATGTCTGTTCTTTGCAGGAGCTCCAGTCTTTGCCTTCAGCTTGGATATCATCTCCTGGCTTCTAGCACAGACTCTTTGACTTCAGCCTCAGATCTTCCATCACAGACCCACCGGCTTCCTGATGTGGACTTGCACAGAACACTGAACTCCAGACCTTAGACTCAAACCCTTGGTCTCCAGTGTGCAGTCACTATCTGCACACTTCCTCGCCCAACTCTGTGGCTGACCATATAAGCCAGTGCTGTAATATACAATCTTGTGTTGTATCTGTTTCTGTACTAAAACACTGACTGACACATCAGGCTAGTTTTGGACCTAAATTTATTGGCTTCAGACAGTTTCTTCTTCTGGCTGACACTGCCAGGTGACAGCACTGAATTCCTGGGGAAGAGAGGCTTGGGTGTGGTCATTAGGATGAAGCCCGAGTGTCTTGGTCAGGAGTTGGACACCACAGGAGATGTGGCCTTGGTGAAAGGTGAAGCCTAAACAGAGACTTGAATTGTACAGTGTGCTTTGTTTGTGCATAAATAAATTCCCTTCCATACCTGTCAGGAGTTCTTGAATTCACTTTAAATAAAAGCCCATTTTCCCAGAAGCAAAATAACCAGAACTGGTGGGGGCTGTGTTCTCCAGCAACAGTTTCAATTTCCTAGCATGGACGGGAAGTTTCCTGTTTTTACCAGGATTTTCTACAAATTACAAAATGACTGTGAATTACTTATATAACTAAACATGTGCTGTCTGATGTTTGAGTATGATTTCTATATATTTAACTACTTCCACAGGTACAGAGTGAGGTCTCAAGCACAAGATTCGTCCACACTGACCTTTCATCCCATACTACCAAGTGGATTGCAGTTTCTATTATTAAAAGTGCCTCTCATTTTACATACTTGGAAGATACTGATGGAGTTTAACTTCCTAACATCAGTGCCCAGCAGAACTAGCTGTGCTTCCCCTCCATTTGGGGGTTGAAATAAAACCTCCACTTACTGAAGGAAACAGGGATTTCCTCAGGATGTGGCTTCCCAAGTTCTTTGGGTAGGAAATCAGGAGGTGCACAGAGAACAATGGAGTTTTATTACTATTTGTCTTCGATTGTTTCATTTTTGATTTTGGGACGTGTGTGGTGTGTGTGTGTGTGTGTGTGTGTGTGTGTGTGTGTGTGTGTATGTATGTGTGTTAGTAGTACTAGGGATTAAATTCAAGTCCTTCACACTCAGCTACATTTCCAGCCCTTTAAAAATTTTTGACTGGAATGTTTATTTTCATCTTGCTAAGTTGCCCAGGCTGGGTTTGAAGTTGTAATCCTTCTCTCTCAGCCTCCTACTGTTTGTGTACTTCATGGGCACAAAACCAACTATTCACACTGGGCTTGGAGACAGGAGGAAAAAAAAGCATAAAAGTGCACGGCTCAGGCCATCCCATCTGCCCTGCACTTGGCAGCCTTGTGTGCCCAGAAGGAACTGCAGCTGGAGCTGGGCACCTGCCGCCTCCGTGCTTCACTCTGTGTGAATGCAATGTGTTATTTACACACCATGGCCCTCAAAGCACAAATCAGCTACTTTGCCAGTGCTCAGCCTAAGAAACAGTGATTCCTTTCAGGTCTGGAAGAAAATTTAGCAGTCATAAAATTATTGACAAATATTTTCAGTTCCCAAAATGGCTTTCCCTTTCTAGGAGCTTTTCAAGGGTAATGTTACAGATCCATATTTTGCTGTATTCTGAGACATTCTTTGAAGTGTGAATTTAAGGTCTGAGCAACAATGTCTCAAAAACTGCCATTTCTAAGTGAACAGTGTCACTGACTGCTCCAGCAAAAGAGGCACATTAGTCTTCTTACATGTCCAAACTGCTTCCCATGTGTCTGTGGCGCTTCTCTACACTGTACCTGGGTGTGTGTGTATCTGTGTGTGTCTGTGTTGCTAGCGATGGAACCCAGAGCTTTGTGCATGCTGGGCAAGTGCTTCACTCCTGAGCTGCACTCCACCCCTGAACTGTTCTTCTTGACTTCTTCTCCTTCTTGAGTCATGAAAGAGGAAGGTCCTCCACACATAAACCATTTTTTGTATTTTATCCAGTGTTACCAGAAGATGCACAAGTGAAATCCATATCCTCTCTGTTCTCCCTCTTGTTACCTCATCTCTTTGTCCCCTTTTCATTCCTCAATTCAGCTTTACTCTCTGCCTTCCAGATGCTGTGCAGGTGTTGAGACTTCACAAAAGAGAACAGTTCAAGGGCCGGAGATGGGATGAGTCCCAGACCAAAGGAGAGACTTCTAGACAATTTCCCACAAATGGAATGAGTGTCTCCATAAAAATCTCTTAAGGACTTTCACAAACATTAGGTATTCTGTAATTTTAACTTCACATAAAACAAGTACAGTGGTACAGAATTGGTTTTCAGATGTGAGATGGAAGATGGCTTAAGACACAAAGCTGAAATTTGCAAGTTGCAAAATAAACATTATAAGAAAATCCATTGATTAAAAAATATAAGAAATCCCTTCTGAGAGAAAAAATGATATTATTATGTTCATTCTTGTCACCCAGTATTTAGTACATGTATCTTAAATGATCACAAGGATAAATGAAATAGCTTTTTTACTTATTATGAAAACAGATATCTATATATCCTAAACCTTTTTTTCTCCATTGTTGAGCCACATTACACAGTGAAGAAGTATATAAAATGTGTGGGTTCTGAAGCCCGGTTCTCAAGCTAGACAAAACTATTCAAGGAGAGATCCTTTTGCTTCAATAAGAGAAAAGAGACATTAAAACCTTTCCTCACATATATTTTCAAACATACATCTAACCATGTCTTTGGTTCTGTTCCTTGCTTGAAACAACATCTGATTAGATTAATAATGCTACTCAAAGTTGTTTTTTAAGCACTAAGCACTTCATGTTGTGATCTCATTTTGCTTTTCCCCTCGAGCCTTCTGAGAGAGCTGGCTCTGGCTCCCAGGGAGAAACAGACCTTGCAAAGGCTGGATTACTCAGGGTCACCCAGCAAAGAGGCCCAGCCCTGCTTCCCTGGAGTCCACGGTCTGGCTGCTGAACTGTCTGGGCTGTGCTTTCTGTGGAGTCGGCCAGAGCAGCTGTTCTCCGCCTGCATCCTTTGCCTCAGAACAAGGCACTGCTACCAAATGGAGAAAAGTCCATCCTACAGGAACTATTTTCACACCCAGTCATCAAATTCAGTCGACTGGCTTCAATGTAGATTGTGAAGATATATCTTATTTCCCATGGATGCACAAAGGCAAACATGCCATGTCCCTGGAAACTTGGGGATTAAGGGAAACGTGATTGAAGACAGTGTTTCATGACATACAGGCTGATTCTGCCAACAAATTCATGCCTATAATTCTTATCTGAGCTTGTTAATCTCCCTTCACAGTGGGAATAAAACAATAGGACTTTTCATACAATTTGCGAGAAGAAAAATTTCCTGGCTGGTTTTGTTTGTCATGTTATTTATTAAAGATTGTGACTGTTCACGCAATGGAAACTAATATTCTTGCTATCTGTTTCGTTTTATCCTGTAGGTAATTATGCACTAGTGTAATAAGATAGAACTAGTTGGGTGTTTTGTTTTGTTTTAATGTGCTCCTTCATTTTAGGAACATGATGCAGGAGGAATACTATGCATTTAGACTAAGAGATGCTATCCAAAAATTCAAGAGCATAAAGTGAACATACAATAAGGAAAACCTATAGTTTGCAAACAAATACAGTAACTATGACAGACCTGCTCAGAGCTGCCAGACTGCTTCCCTGTAATATAGCAAACTTTGGTAATATCCTATCAGATGTACTCTAGAACCTATTTTTCAGGGAAAAAAAACCAACACCTGGCTGGACAATGGATGACTGCTGCAATGTTAGGGACCAGTTTGTTCCTAGACCCCAGGGACTGGATCATCAGAGATGCACACCAAGCTTCTGTCCAGATGTGACAAAATGGGGCTTGCATGGGGACAAAGCACAGAGGATTCCCAAGACAGAGCAACACAAAAGGAAGAAGGCAGGAATGGTGCTGACAGCCGGGGAAACATTTCAAAACTCACCTCCACCCTGGAGAGTCAAATTTCAGTTTTTCAAACAATGTGGTTAAAAGAAGAGGTCAAATGAAGAGCAATGCTCTTCATTTCAAGTCTATGGTGGTGCAGTTAGAACCACACATACTGTTCCATGGAACACTCAGGTATCACTAAGCTGGGTGCATGGAACCTCCTTGACAAGAACTGGCTGCTTATGGTCTCATGCTAGACCCTGAGAGGCAGCATCTTGAAAGGGGCAGAGGAAATGTTGAGATTTTAAAAAGAGAAATAACAAGCCACTGGAATGGAGAAACAGACAGGGATTCAGTTACTTCTTTAAATTCTGTTACCAAGTATTCATGATTATAAAATGAATTTCTTCTGTGGCCTAACTTCTGCAAGGCTGTATTCCCACATGTAGGACAGGCTGCCAGAGTGCAGGGCATGGGCAGGCAGCAGGACCGTGAGCACGTGCGTGCCTAGCTCCACACTGTGCACTTGTGACCTTTCAAAGGACTCCAGGTGGGATTTCAAATGCAAGAGGAAATTTTCCTCTCAAATATGAGGGGAAATCTGCCTGAGATCATGTCTTCCCTATGGCAATGACTATGCCATCAGGTTTTACAAAAGTCTGTGTTCCAATCCTCACTGGCCCCATGGATGTGACCACAGCAGGACCTTTGTGCTTGATATGGAATCAGTCCTGCAGGGTCCTCTCCTTCCCCTGCAAGTTTTGACAGTAACTGGTCTGCATTCTCAGTACTTGATAATTGTGCAGTAGCCTGGGCACTTTGAAGCCACAGGATGCATGATTAGCAGGAAGTCCTGTACGTTTCGCTTTTACAGTTCCTGATTCCCTACTACTAGGGACTTAGATAATGACAAACAGCCCAGCTGCAAACTCTGTTTCCCAGCCAGTGTCAGCTTTCTCTCTGGGCCATCATGAAGATCTTTACTTCCACAGGGAGCCACCCACCTTTCCAGGGCTGCTGATACATCAAATGAGGTTTTTTTCACTCATACTTCTATCTTTCATCAATCAACTGACATTTATTTGGGTACTTCTATTTCTGGCATCTTGTGCTGATTAAAAAGGTAAGAGAAAGCAGATTCAGAGTTGAAACTTGCATTTCTCTAAAAGAAATCTAGGGAAAGCCTTGTAAGATTTTAATGTTGAAACTGCCTTGACATCCTGATGATGACACTGTAATTATGTAGGAAGATGCCATTGTTTCTGAGTTAGAAATTTAGAGGTGGAGTATGATATCTACAACTATCAAATAATCTTGTGAAAAGTCTAAGTATGTGTGTATATGTGTGTGCTAAGTATATATTCATACACATATAATGTGTACATGGTATACATGTACTAGTTATATAAATTATGAGTATAGATGTATATTTGAAGATAGAGTAGATATTGTGAAGTAGGGACAATTGCTGAATTTAGGTGAAGTGTGTAGGGGTGTTCCTTTTCTGTATGGTGTATATTTTCTGTAGTGTTTAATTTCCACAAGTCAAAAATTATAGGAAAATTGATCATCTTTTACCTCAGGGATCTCACAATCTACAGACCAGGTATTTGTTTCTAATAATACTGCGCCAAGCAGGGCTAAATCCGAGGGCCGGGAATCCCTGTGAGGAAGGTCTTGGTTGACATACGTTGGCCCCACTTGCAAACACTGATGCCAAGAAGGAAGCCGTGTGGCAAGGGTGGGCCCAGCTTCCCTAAACCTGGGGTTGGCCCCTGGGGCCTCCTTGGCAAGCAGCCAATGCCCTGGGGGCTGAGTGCAGCAGGAGTCCTCGGACCTGCCCCAGCATCCTTTCCTAGTCTGGGACCAGCCACGGTCCTCACACTGCAGGTGCCTGAACGAGCTCTCAGAGGGGTGGAGGACCCCTGCACAGGTTTCCAGCAAAGGGGACAGTACAAAGACACTAATGAACAGTGGACACTCCTGCTCTGCCCTGGTGAGGAAGGGTTTCAGTGAAGGAGATGGAAATGGCAGACAGATACTATTCTGGGTTTCTCTGTGGATGACATCAACACAAGAAGGGAAGAAAGACCAGCAGTTCCTAACCTGAGAAAGGGCAACTGGCTGCCCTGGCAGTGTCCACATTTAGGCTTTCATGATCAATGACCAGACTGCATGGATTTGACCCAGAAAACTAGAAGGGTCTCGCCACTTCTGAATTATGAGAGTCCAGCCTTTACCTACCTGAGAGGAAAGCTCAGTGACTTCGCCTCCTCCCGTTACATTCCTGCTCATCGCTGTGAAGAGATGGGGCTGCAAGCTGCCGCAGCTGGCAGGCATCTCCTGTCACACTTCAAGTAACAGGATCATCACAGTAAGAAAATAAGCCCGGGAGAGGAGGACCAGTGTGGGCCTGGAGTGCTCTTCACTGGCCAGGTACTGTGGCTCCCTCCAGGTACTCCAGACCTTTGGCTCATTGTTTGCAACCCACAGAAGCAGGACTCAGAGTTTGGCCTGCTGCACTGCCGAACCCTGAGGTCTCCCTGTTGGGCCATGAATTAGCAGAACTCTGTAATGATGTCTCACTGTTACACCCCAAATCAAAGGTTTCCCTCCTACCCAGTGGAGCGTCATGATGTCAGCCCCTTCCCAATGCTGACCTTCCCAACATTCCAGCTCCACAGTCCCTTGGTTTGTTAACCCCTCCTCAACAAGCATCACAAACAATGCCTGGCCCGAATACACATCCCCATCCTGAACTCAGTCCTGTTTCTGTCATGACTCCCAACCCCAAATCCTCTGTTTTGGTAGATTTGCTCCCCTGCAGCTTCCTGCTCTAAAACTCCCAATGGAACCTCATTCTTACTGGAAGTATCTTCTTGTTCCTTTTGAGCCCTTCCTACATTGAAAGCTATATGCAATGGTTCTTGAGGTCCCCTTCTGTGGTAAAAGTTATTTGAATTTACTTCTTGTTAGCACCCACGCTGTTAAGTAAAATAAGTCCATCCACCCTGTTACCTCCTCCTCTTTGTTCCTGTTTTTAAGAAAACATCTCTCTGACAAGGTTGACCCATCACTGAGTTTTTAAATCCTTGCTGTAGCCTGGCATGGTGATATACACCTATAATCCCAGCACTCAGGAAGTTGAGGCAGGAGGATTGCAGTGAGTTCAAAACCAGCCTAGGCTACATAGGGAGTTCAAGGGCAGCCTGATCTGCATAGTGAGATCCTGTCTCAAACAGAAAATCTTACTGCATGCTCTGAGATCTTTGTGATGGTTTCAGTCTAAAATGTCCCCCAAAACCTCATATGTTCAAAGGAGAAGCTTTGCAAGGTCACTGGATCATAAGAGTTCTAACTTCATTGTAGATAATTCACTACATAGATCATAATTTGATGGCATTACTGGGTGGTGCCACATTGAAGAGAGCAGACCATGCAGGTGTGACCTTGGGAACTATTTCAGGCTGCTCCCCATCCCACTCTGTATGTGGCACGCTTTCTGGCCCTGGCACCATGCAGTGAGCAGCTTTCCTCCCCATGCCCTCCCATCAGGATGTTCTGCTTTACCTCAGGCCCAGAAATGATAGGGCCAGCTAATTGTGGCCTAAGACTTCTGAAACCATGAGTGCAAATAAAGCTTCCTTCCTCTAGGTTGATTTTCTCAGGTGTTTGTCACAGTGATTAAAAGAAGACAAATCTGTTGTTTTCTCTGAGATTTTTGGTCTCTGTCTTTTGGGGCTTCAACTTTTCAAACAACACATTAGCCTGTCTCCCACACAACATGAAACCCCCAGTGGCTCCTCTCCCCCACCAAGGACAACAGCTGTAGGATGTTCTGGGACACAAAGAATCCAGGGCTTGTGCCACATACTTCAGGGGCACTCAATCCCTGGCCCCTGGTTGTGGCTGACTGGACCAAGACTTGTACTCCCTCTGAGGCAAAAAGCCCCAGCTGCAAGCTGCCTCCTAGCAGGTGTAAGCTCTCTCTCTCTGGGCCAATGAGAGGAGCTGAGAAGTAGTTTACTTCCCACAGGGAAGGTTGAATGAAAAATCAAAAAGATTTTTTCATTCATTCATTCATTCATTCATTCATCCTTTACCAATCAAATGATGTTTATTTGGGCACTTCCATTTCTGTCATCTCATGCCACACCCTGATTTGAGGTGATTATGCAGAGAAGAGTAAAAGATCAGGTTCAAAGTTGAAACTTACATCATCTCTAAAAGAACATCCAAAAACTTAAAAATAAAAAAATAAAAGAACATCTAGGGAAAGCATTGTATTAGATCTTAATGTTGAAACTGCCTTGACTTCCTGATGATGACACTATAATTATGCAGGAGGATGGCATTGTTTTTGAGAGAAAGAGATATTTAGAGGCAAAGAATCATGATGTCTACAACTATTAAAACCATTTTATATTCATGTAGGGCAGACATTGGGAAACCAACAGTGGGTTGAGGTGGCCTCACCTAAGCTGCAAGGAAGAGAGCTGTTTTGATCAGGCCTGTACCCACAGGGTGGCTCTGAAGCACAAACAAGATGTTGATTTGCCTGTTGAATGTTGAGCTGAGATGAACAGTTTTCGAGCTTTTCACCAACACAACTCGCCTACAGCCTTCCACTGAGTGTGCCGATGCATGTGGTTCTTGGGGCCTCCAGTTCCTTAGCAGTCTTGTATCAGCTGCATTGTTGAAATAGCCAGGTGATTTCCTCATGACCCACAGCCTGTACATATGCATGAAGGAGAGCTTCCCTTCGCATATGCATGAGGAGAGCTTCCCTCTCCTCCCTCCAGCCCTCTCCCACATTCCAGCTCCCCACTACCTCCTTCAACATCATGCGTCTCACCTCCTGGAAAATTGGCTTTGTGCATTTTTGCTGCTAAAAAATTGTCTGAGATTGTGTTATTTATAAAGAACACATAGTTCTGGAGTCTGGAAGTGCAAGATGAAGATCTGGGGAGGGGCTTCTTGCTGAGCTTCACATGGTAGAAGATGGAAAGACAAGAAGGATAACATCTTTCCATCAAGTCCTTTTCCAGGGGCACTGATGCTTGATGGAGAGTCCTGGTGGCCCAGTCACCCCTTAAAGGATACATCTCTTGATACTACCACACTGGCAATGCCTGAAACCATAGCAAGTTACCATGGACCTTGTCTTTGAGGTCCTTGTCCTGGCTTAGCACACTAGCTTCTCCTGGGGTGTCACATGATCATGCTGTTTCATCAGTATACAACATGTAGCCAGAGTATGATGCCTATTTTTGATGAAAGTAGTTTCCTCTTATTTCTGAGTTTCTCTTTATGGCACTACTACTTCATATCCATGAAACGCCTTTTCTCTCTAATGAGTTTTACTCCTATTTCAGCATCTGTGATGTTTCTGGAATTTGCTGCCATTTTCTGTCTTTTCACTACTTTTAGGCTACACCACACAATTCTGAAGAGGTAATTGCTGTTAAGAGTTTTCAGAATAGCTGGGATTGCCTAGGCTGGCAAAGGGGTCTGAGGTCAGCTCCTCCTTTCTTCCATCAACCCCAGACAGGGCAGCTGGTGAGAAGACCCACTCAGAGACCTGCAGTAATGCCAGAGACACAGCAAAACTTATTTTATTTTTGTCCTTTTTTCTTTTCTTTTTCTCAATTCTTTTTTTATTTTTCTTATTCTTTTCTTGTTCGCTCTTCCCCTTTTTTCTTTTGTTCTCTTTTCTGTATGGATAGAGAGACCTTCAGCCACAGAAAATTAATCCCATCCCCCAAACTCAGAGACCAAGTTCAGATAATCACACTAATACGCCTTTGCTTTTCCTTTTCAACCCCCTTCTCTGGTTTCCTAATCTTTGCACGATCATCATTTGTCCTCCAGTCTTGTTTCTACTTCCTTTCCTACTGTCTTTGTTTCCTACACTAGTGTCCTTAAATTTCCCCATCACAGGGTGAAACCACTATACCAAGGAGAAACACCTTGCATACAAATTCCTAATTTATG
Source organism: Dinomys branickii (assembly GCA_004027595.1). Classification (NCBI taxonomy): domain Eukaryota; kingdom Metazoa; phylum Chordata; class Mammalia; order Rodentia; family Dinomyidae; genus Dinomys; species Dinomys branickii. Next base: position 10,408 of record PVLD010029869.1, read on the forward strand.
ATCAGTTCTGTTTTATAACTATGGACTTTGCTCCTTTGATCTAAGTACAAAATCAGTAGTTACTACAGCTTGTCAGTCTCTAAATTGTGCTTGATGTTATCATTATTACTAATTGTACTACTTTATCTAGGATACTACAGCTGTTATTACTGGTTGTTGTCCCTTCTGTAACATACTGGGAAGCTGTGGGGTAATAACCTCATCACAGCCCTATAGCAAAGGACTGGGGACTGAGCCAAACAGATACTGACACCCCATTCTTAATCAATTGGTAGGACCTTGGGACAAACACAAAGCAAGAATCTCCTATAAACAAAACACATCCCAGGAGAACAGACTTTTCCTAGAGGGGCCTTAATACTAGTGATACAAGCACTGGCTACAAAAACTTATCAGGGCATCACAGAAAATAAAATAAAAATGTTCTTGAAAGAGAAAACAACAAGATGAAGATGCAAAATGCAATCTCAGACCTCTAGTCCATACAGAACAAATCCATGAGATATTCACAGAAGAAAACGGAATACACACACCTGAAACTTCTGAAATGATACCAGCTGAAGTAAAGAAACAACTCCATGAAGCTATAGAGGAAATTGCATCAGATATAACCTCTCAGGTAAAAAAGAAACGTCCATGCTTGTAAAGTAATTGCTCAGAAAATCTAGAGTAAAGATAGATATAAAAAGTAGATGATGATAGGAAGAGGATGGAAAACCCGAGTGAGTGATACAGGGAAGAAACAGAACACGTGAAGCAGACTGAAACAGACACCCCAGAAGTTAAAAATTCCACTGGAAGTTTACAAAGCCATTTTTAAGTTTTTGGAAATTTTTCCTTTTTTAAAATTTTATTTTACAGATAAAAGAATGTAAACTTGAATAACACAAAAACAATAAAGAAATACATAAATTATGAGGAAGATACTAGGGGATTGACAATGAATGCTGTTTTACATGATATCATCTTCATATCTGTTATTCAGTTGTCTCAAAAACAATGAAGGAATACACAATTATACAGAATATAATAGGGGATTAACAATGGCTGTCGTATCACATAATATTATCTTCATATTTCTTAGTTATAAATCAGTATAATGCATAAATGATAAAGTAAACACAGAATTACAGAAGAGATATTGGGGAATTAAAATGGATGCTGTATTACAAAATGATGTCTTCACTATTTTTACTCAGTTATACAAATAATGGCACGTTTGATTAATCACACATTTTTCTCCACCCTTATCTCCATTGTTCTCCCACCCAATCAATCATCTTCCCTCTGACAGTGACAAAACCATTTGAATGAAATTGAAGACAGACTTTCAGATCTTGATGATAGGATTGTGGATAGCAACAGTGAAAGATCTCTTGAAAATAACAAAAGATCAGGAAAAAGCAAATCAACAGCTGAAAGACAATGCAAAGAAAAATAATATAAGAATAATTGGTGTCAATGAATACATGGGAGTCAATGCAAATCACATAAAAATTACTTGCAGAAGTAATACCAGAAAATTTCCCAAGCATGGTAAAATAATCTGATACACCATGAAGTGAGGCATATAGAAATCCAATTAGCTATGACCAAAATAAATCTACACCCAGACACATAATAATCAAGATCCCAGAAATTCAGCACAATGAACAGAATATCAAAAGCTAGAGAACAAAACCAGATTGCCTATAAAGAAAAGACCATAAGAATCAGAGCAGATTTCTCAACACAAACCATCAAGTCAAGAAGAGTTTGGAGTAATGTATTTCAAGTCCTGAAAGAAAGTAATTTCCAACCCAGATTGATGTACCCTTTAAAGCTATCTTTCAAAGTTAATAGAGTAATAAGATACTTTCATGACAAAGAATAACTGGAGAAATTCATGACCACCAAACCAACCCTACAAAGGGTACTGAAATATCTTCTAGACAGAGATAAAAATGACCACAATTTCAAGAACAACAACAGAAATAAACCACCAATCTGGGTAAGCAATTAGACAGAGGGAAAAAGTAGAGAACCAACAGTGAAAAAATAACATGACAAACATAAGCCAATACATATCAGCAATAATCGTCAATGTAAATGGGCTCAATTTACCAATGAAAAGAAACACACTGGCAGAGTAGATCAAGAAGCAAGGTCTAAAAGTAGGCTTTATACAAGAAACACATTTAACTCAAAAGGAAATTCATAGGCCAAAAATCAAAGGATTAAAAGAACAATTCTCCATGCAACAGGAATCCATTAAAAAGCAGAGGTAGCAGTCTTGCTTGTACAATGTGAACTTCAAACCAAGAATAATAAAAATAGATTAAAAAGGTCACTACATACTTGTTAGGGGAAAACTGCAAGAGGAAGAGATAACAAACATAAATATATATGCACCAAATACAGGAGTACCCATCTATATAAGACAAATATTAACAGGCATTAAAACTCAAATAAGCAATAACACAATTGTAATGGTGGACCTTAATACATCATTGTCACAAAGAGATAGATCAGCTAGACACAGAATCAGCCTGAACCAAACCTGTGAACAAATGGATGTAGTAGATGTTTACACAATATTCCACCCGACAATATTAGAATACACATTCTTCTTATCCACACATGGGACTTTCTCTAAAATAGACTATATACTAGCCCAAAGAATATGCTTAAGTAAATGCAAAGGAATTAAAATAATCCCGTGCATATTATCTGACCATAGTGCGGTGAAATTGGAAATTAATGGCAAGAGAAATTGCAAAAACTCCAGAAACACATGTAAATTAAATAACACACTCCTGAACAGCCAATAGATCACAGAACAATTAAAGAAGAAATTAATATCTGAAATCAAATGAAAATACAAATACAACACACTGGAACCTGTGGGAAACAGCGAAGGCAGTGCGAAAAGAGAAATTTCCAGCGGTGAACTCTCACACCAGGAAGACAGAATGAGCACCAATAACCTCATGCTGCACCTTACGCCTCTAGAAAAAAGAAGAGCAAGTCAAGCCCAAGGCTCACGTAAGTAAGGACATTACAAAGATCAGAGTAGAAATTAATGCAATGGACACTAAAAAAATACAAAGAATTAATGGATCAGAGAGTTGGTTCTTTGAAAGAATAAATAAAATTGATAAACCCCTAGCCAACCTTATCAAAAAAAGGAAAGAAAAGACTCAAATCCATGCATTGAGGAATGAAAAGCGTAAAATCACTATGGATCCTGTGGAAATGCGTAAGCTCATCAATGCTTATTGTACAAATCTTTCCTCTCATAGGATGGAGAACACAGAAGAAATGGACAGATTCCTGTATGCATATAAATTACCAAAGCTGAATCAAGAAGACATAAAACCTTGAATAACCCAATATCAGCTAATGAAGTTGAAAACATAATTTAAAACTTACCAACAAAGAAAAGTCAAGGTCCTGATGGATTCACTGCTGAATTCTACAAGGAATTTGAAGATAATTAAAGGCCAATACTCCTTAAACTCTTTAATGAAATTGAAAGGGAAGCAGTTTTCCCTAACTCATTCCTGGAAGCAAGTTTTACCCTGATACCAAAGCCAGGGAAAGACCCAACCAAAAGGGGGAACTACAGGCCAATCTCCCAAATGACATACATTCAAAAATCCTTGCAAACAGACTGTAGCAAATCATCAAGATTATATACCCTGACCAAGTGAGATTCATCCCAGAAATGCACGGATGGTTCAACATATGCAAATAAATAAATGTAGTACACTGTATCAACAGAACCAAGACAAAAATCTCATGATCATCTCAACAGATGCAGAAAAAGCTTTTGATGAAAGCCAACATTCATTCATGATAAAAACCCTAAAGGAAATCAGAATAGATGGCTTTTACTTCAATCTGATAAAGCTATCTATGAGAATCCAACAGCCAACATCATACCAAATGGACAAAACTGAAAGATTTCAATCCAAAGTCAGTAACAAGGATGTCCACTGTCACCACTCCTATTTAATATAGTTCTGGAAACACTAGCCAGAGCAATTAGACAAGAGAGAGAAATAAAAAGAATGAGGACAAGAAAGGAAGAAGTGAAATTATCATTATTCTTATGACTTGATACTCTACATAAAGGACCCCTAAAATTCCACCAAAAGACTTCTATAGTTAATAACCAAATTTGGTAGCATAGGTGGATACAAAGTCAACACTCAAAAATCAATAGCACTCCTGTACACAACAAACTCACTCAGAGAGAAGTTAGGAACACCACACCCTTCACAACAGCAGCCAAAAAGATGAAATACTTAGGAATCAATCTAACTAAAGAAGTAAAAACTCTATATATTGAAACTTATAGTATGAAAAAGGACACTGAAGAAGATATCAGAAAACGGAAAGATATCCCTTTCTCACAGATAGGAAGAATCAACATTGTGAAGATATATTGCTAAAACTGTTATACAGATTTAATGCAACATATTCCTAAAAACTTATACAGATTTAATGCAATATGGATCAAAATACCATTAGCATACTTCACAGATCTAGAGAAAACAATCCTAAAATTCATTTAGAAACAGAAGGACCTAGAATAGCAAAGGCAATCCTGGGCAGCAAAGGTAAGGTAAGAGGCATCACAATCCTTAATTTGAAATTATACTATCAGTCACTGTGATAAAATCAGCATGGTACTGGCAATAAAACAGACCTGAGGATCAATGGAACAGATCAGAAGATACAAACATAACTACAAACACACTGAGCCATGTTATCTTTGACAAAGGGCCCAAAGATGTTCACTGGAAGAAAGATAACCTTTTTAATAAGTGGTGCTGGAAAAACTGGCTTTCCACATGCTGAAGACTAAAACTAGACCCATGCCTATCACCATGCACTAAACTAAAGTCAAAATGGATTAAAGATCTGAATATTAAAGCAGAAACACTAAATCTACTGGAAGAGAAAATAGGTAGAAATCTTGAAGACATAAGGGTAGGCAGAGATTTCATGAACAAAAACCAAACTGCATGGGAAGAATTGCAAAGAATCAGCAACTGGTATCTCACCTTATTAAAAAGTTTTGGACATCAAAAGAAATCACCAACACAGTGAAAAGACAATCCACAGAGTGGGAAAAATTTTAGCCAACTGTGCCTCAGACAAAGGACTTATCCAGAACATATAAAAAATTGAAAAAACTTAAGCCCCCCAAATTTAAAGACCCCATCCAAAAATGTTCATCTGAGATGAACATACATTTCTCAGATGGAGAAGTACAAACAGCAAATAAGTACAAGCAAAACTGTTCAACAGCATTGGTCATTTGGGAAATGCAAATTAAAACAACACAGATTCCATCTCACCCCAGAAAGATGGCTATCATCAAGAAATCAACCAATAAATCAACCAACTAATGGAGGGTCTGTGGGCAAAAATGAACCCTTTTCCACTGTTGGTGGGAGTGTAGACTGGTAATTCCACTGTGGAAAACAGTATGGAAATTTCTCAGAAAACTAGAAATAGAGGTCTATTCCACCCAGCTATTCTCCTTCTGGTTATTTTCCCAGAAGAATTAAAAACATCACACCACAGCTATATATTGCACTCACACTTACAGAAGCACAGTTTATAATAGCTAAATCTTGGAAATAATCCAAATGCCCATCAACCAAGGAATAGATAAAAAGATGTGGTATTTTTATGCAATGGAGTACTACTCAGCTATAAAGAAGAATAAATTCAAGGCTTTCAAAGGTAAATGGATGCAACTAGAGACCATACTCATAAGTGAAATAAATCAGATTCACATGTGTACACATCACACTGTCTTCCTACTATAAGAACCTGAAAGAGTAAATAAGATCCAAAATGTACAGTAGGTATTGCGAAAAGGGAAGAATCTGCTCAAAAGACAAGAACAATTGGGATAGGGGACAGTAGAAAAGAAGGAAAGAAAAGAAAATATATATGTATTTGTATATATACATAAGATGTATACACAAGATAGCTAAGATAATTATACTACTAATTTCTATTCATTCATTGAAAAGAATTGTCTGTGCCTCCTATATTCTTTGATCAATTTTTCCTGCCTGTATCTTGTAATTTTAACAACTACTTTGAAGATAACAACACATTATATTAGCCATTGTTAATCTCCTATTATGTTGTTTTGAAATTCTGTATCATTGTTTTTATTGGTTTTTCTCTTTAAAATAAAAAAAGAGTTTTCCAAATAGTAATTCTTAACTCTTGAAAGTACTGATATGTAATTTTAAAATATAGAATTTGTGCTCAGTTCTCCAACCTATGGATCATGTCCAGTGTTGGCCATAAGCAAAGGAATGCATGCCTCAGTCTGCCACAGCCTTCTGCCGGGAGTTACAGGAAGCAGTCCTGCTCTCCCCACTTCTAGAAAACTACCTACTGTGTCCTATTTAGCTAGATGGAGAAATCAAAGCTCTTAGCAAACACAACCCAGTGTTCCTAGAGGGAATATCAGGGGAAAGTCCTGATGCCTGGAGGAGGGTCTTGGATTCAAAGAGAATAAATGAATCAGAGACACACCCAGAAAGAGAATCCGAGAGTCCAACCACATCCAGTGTTGAGATCGTAGAAGCTTGACTTCTCTCCATGCCCTGGTTTGGGCTGATCTCTTTGGCATTTATGCCTCTGAAGCCCACGCTCACAAACACAAAAGCATGGGTCTAATAGAGTTCTGGAACAGAATTCTGATGTATCTGTAATTACATTAAGTGATGAAAATAAAGGTATCTTCCTTATATTCTTCCATTTTTATACAAAGATGTTGGCTTTTCAGAGCAATTGAATCCCCTTGGTAATTTAAACATTTTCAGCCTATAAATGCAGTAACGGTTTTCTCAAAATGATCAGCTCAAAGCTAGTAGATTATTTTTTTTTTGTTTTATTTTTATTTTTTTTTTTATTTTAGAAACATAAAAGTACAAAAACATATTGACAAACAGACACCCATTATCATAGAAAATAGTACAATCACAACTAATCTATAGACAAGGTGATATGGTCTCAACAGTAGTTGTTGCTTTATCCATTGATATCTTCGAATTGTAGATGTATGGACCCATATACAGACATGCAAAT